>MU260429.1:140000-167500 GCA_020310875.1 Ceratopteris richardii
AGATCTCTTCACTTTCTCAAGTGTCTTCTTCCACTTCAATCTGATCATGAGCTTGCTTCAAGCTCTTTGTAATCACCAATTTGTGATTGGTTTGTTCCAATAGCTCCCCCTCAATCACTAATTGTGATTATTCCATTCTTCTTCACTCCTGCCATCTCTTTGAATCTATGTAGCTTAGGTCCATCCAAGCTTTTTTGTTAACATATCTGCAACTTGTTCTTTTGTTGGAGTATACATCACTTCAATCTCTTTGTCAAGTACCTCTTCCCTCAAAAAATGATACTGAATCTCTATATGCTTAGTCGTAGCATGAAAAACAGGATTAGCTGCCAAATACAATGAACTCATATTGTCTCCAAAAATAATTGGAGTACTCTGATCGGTTCCAAAACTCTTCAACAAGGTCTTTAACCATATCACTTCTTTTGCAGCCTCTACCAATCCTTTACACTCAACTTCTGTGGATGACAAAGCAACTGTATGTTGCTTCTTTGAGCACCAAGAAACTAACTTATCTCCAATATAACAGAGATACCCATGAGTAGACCTTCTATCATCTGAATCACCTGCCCAATCTGCATCACTAAATACTTTAATTCTTGTATCAGAAGTAAATCCATAATACAGACCTTCACTTAGGGTTCCTTTGATATATCCGCGTACCCTTTGAGCTGCAATCCAATGAGTTTTCTTTGGACAATGCATGAATTATGATAACACACCTACTGCATATGATAAATCTAGCCTTGTCAAGGTAGCATAGATTAAACTACCTACCAAACTCTGATATTTCTTCATGTCATTAAACTCTTCACCTCCATACCTGCTCAATTTATGATTTACCTCCAATGGTGTACTTGAAGGCCTGCAATCCTCCATGTTGAATTTGACCAGAAGATTCTTTAAGTACCTTTCTTGTGTAACATATACTCCATGTTGAGTATATACAATCTGCATTCCTAAGAAATAAGATAAGTTTCCCAAATAATTTATCTTAAACTCCTTCTCTATTTGTTTCTTAAGCTCATTAATTCCTTGAGCATCTTTACCTGTGACAATGATATCATCAACACAAATACATATATATATATATATATGTATCCATTTTCACTTGCCTTCACTAGCAAGCTACTATCTGCCTTTGATGGTTGAAATCCACATTCATTTAAGAACTTAACAAGCCTGTAATTCCATGCTCTTGGGGCCTACTTCAACCCATACAAAGCTCTCTTGAGCTTACACACATAATCTGATCCAATTGAATCCATGAAGCCTTCTGGTTGCTCCATGTACACTTCATCTGCAATTTATCCATTCAGAAATGCATTCTTCACATCTAGTTGTGATAACTTCAATCCTTTACAAGCTGCAATAGCAATCAATGATCTAATTGTAGACGTCTTAGCAACAGGACTAAAGGTTTCATCATAATCTACCCCATAAGTTTGGGCATAACCTTTGACAACAAGTCTAACCTTGTATCTAGACACCTTACCATCTGCAAACCTTTTTGTTTTATACACCCACTTACATCCAATGACTTTCTGATTCTTTGGTCTTGGCACTAATTCCCATGTTTCATTTTCAAGTAGAGCATCATACTCTTCTTGCATTGCCTTCTCCTAATTCTGTTTACCTTTAGCTTCTTCATATGTGGTTGGATCCTCTTCTGTCTTCACAATGTAAGCATAATCTTTTGTTGTTAAGAAAGATGTATCATAGCTATACCTGATAGGCTCTTTTCTTTCCCTTGAGGATCTTCTAACCTCTGCACTTCTTGAAGTCTCAGCCATATTTGATTCTGGATCAAATCTTGGCCCATCTTCAACATTATCCTACAATTTACTTTTATAATCAACATCATCAATATCTTCTTCATACACACTTACTTTTGCCTTCCCTTTCCTTTGTATTTCTTTGTCATCTGCATTATCATTTGTTGACCCTGTATACCATGTGCTTTGCTCATCAAATCTAACATCTTTGGTAACAAGAAATTGCTTTGTAGATGGACTCCACAATCTGTAACCCATCTGTCTATCATCATACCCAATAAACACATACTTCTCTGCTTTGGGTTCTAGCTTATGTCTCAATTGTGAAGGAACATAAGCATATGCTAAACATCCAAATACCTTACAATGATCAAGAGTAGGTTTCTTACCCCACCATACTTCATAAGGAGTTCTTGCCTCCAATGCTTTACAAGGTAAACTATTCACAAGGTATGTTGCAGTGTTGATAGCTTCTGTTCATAAGTAATTTGGACAATTCTTTTCCTTCATCATTGCTCTTGCAAACTCTACAAGAGTTTTATTTCTTCTTTCTGCAACTCCATTTTGTTGAGGGGAGTACCTGCAAGTTACTTCTCTTTTTATACTTGCATTCCACAAATAATCATCAAACTCTTTAGAAAAATCCTCTCCTCCTCCATCTGATCTCAACCTCTTAAGCTTTTGTCCTATAATCCTTTCTGCATAAGCAGGATAACACTTGAATGTCTTGAACACTTTTGATTTGTCCTTGATTACATATAAAGTAATCCATTTGGGTGCATCATCAACAACCAACACATAATATCTGGATCCATTTATCCTATAGTCCCTTGAAGGACCCCACACATCTGTATGAACTAACTCAAGCATGTTTGAATACTTGTATCCTGATTTGTTGTAAGAACTTTTATGTGCTTTACCTAATTGACAAGCTTCACACTTGTACACCATGTGTTGCCCTTCAACTTTTGGCAAACCAATCACCACATCATTCCTTGACATTTCCTTTATAGCTCTCTCATTGAAATGACCTAATCTTTTATGACATAGGTCTAATTCAAACATCTTTTGACTTCCATAAGTAAATAGAGCATGTCCCACATTACCTTGGACTTTGAGAGTAAACAACCTTCCTTCCTTTTTACCAACAATAATGTTTCTATATCCCTGAGTTGGATCTTGCACATAGATAGACACCATCATTTGTGAAGCTGACTTCATATCCTTTCTCCACAATTTTCCCTACACTTATCAGATTTTTAGGAATAGTAGGTACATAAAGTACCTTGCTTAAGAGTGTACTTCCATTCTTTGTCTTGATCCAATGCTTTCCACCTTATGCTTAGTATTGTCACCTGTTTGAACTGTATGTCCATTCACCTTTGTTTCCATATCAGTCATCAAGGATATATTGCCACTCAGATGATTACTACATCCTGAGTCAATATAAAGCACCCTTTGGTCTTCTCCTACTACTTCATGAGTTGCATTCAAGATGAGAGTCATGTCATCCTTTTGATCTGATGCATAATTATAATAATTGTTGTTGTAGGACTCAGATTGAAAACTTCTTCCACCTCCTCTAGCATATGATGTCCTACAACCTCTTCCTCTGAAGTTGCCTCTTTGATTTCTGCCTCCTCTACCTCTTTGATTAAAACTCTGATTATTATTTCCTCCATTTTGATTGTTATACCAACAATCATTTGCCAAATGATTGGTTCTGCCACAAATCCAACAAGCTTTAGTATTATCTTTGTTCTTACCTCCTTTTCCTTTACCTTTGAAGTTCATCTTTCCTTTTATAAAGTTAGCTTGACTTGAAGATCCTTCATCATGAGTTGACTGCTTCCCTTTGCCATTATTTTTCTTGTCCTTGGAGTACATAGCTTGACTTGCACTCCTATCATTATCTCCCTTAATGTCCTGCTCAAAAGCTAGCATATGTCCTAGCAATTGATTAAGATCAGGAGTAAAGTGATCAAGTGACAATTCTATGGACAATATGAAAGGCTTCCACTTCTCATCTCCGAGCTCTTCTTCTTAAAGTTTGTAAACTCTACTCATAATGAAGACTTCCTTGACTTGGTTGTGTTTTGGAAATGCTCTTCCAAAGCATTCCACACATCTGTTGCACTTTCCAATCCTCTAATGTGAGGTAAAAGATATTCATTTACAGCCATGTAAATGATGCTCCTAGCTTGAGCATCCTTTCTCATCCAGGTCTTCAAATCTGCAAGCTCTTCCCTAGTTGAAATACAAGGATCTACAAACTCAGGCTTTTCTTCTTCTCTTGTAATAAATGCCATCAAATCTTTGCTCATGAGGTGTGCCTCCATCCTCATGGACCAAGGTGGATAGTTCTCCCTATCTAGCTTATCAATCTGCAAGCTTTCTCCCATCTTTGATCTTCTGTGTCTGCAATTACTATGATTTATGATAGTAAAGTGTACCTTTGATATGAAGCTTCAATCCATTTTTATCCTTCGAACTGGTACTTTGTACTTCTGCAAATTATCTCCAAGAATTTGTCCTTGTCCACCTTCATTTAGAAGGAACTTCAATATCTGCAGGAGTCGGGACTTCCAATGCCTTTACTTCACTTGTATTGCACCTTCAGTTCTGATACCACTGTTGGAGACCTTTTAATCTCCAAAGGCTTGATCTATACTGATCTAAGAACACCTTAATATCAGTTATAGACCAAACTTTACACAAATGTTACTTTGATTTTCCAAATCATTCATGAACAATTCTCTAAGTGAGAATTTCTCTTCTTCAAGAAGTCTGCTTCAAAGATTGACTTCATTACCTGCACATATCTTTAGATTTCTTCAATCTAATGATATACATACCTCCAAGCTACCTTTGCGCAATCATATCAACCATTATTGCTCCAAAAGAATCATTAAAACTTCAATTTGACCCTTAAGATCAAAAGTATGTCAGAAATTGTCTTCCTGAATAAGCGACTTTGACATAGGTAACTTCTAAGGTTGATTTCTCACACGAAAGATCCCGTTTTGCTAAATGCTTTTAGCCATAGACTCCTTACCTTATAACTTAGATTTTGAATGCTCACTCATCAAAAACTTTACACTGTGCACTGAGATCTAAGCAAAACATTGACACGAAAAAGTGCGCGACTCTGAGAGATTTTTCTACAGACTTTACATACACATGTTCCTAATGATCATACTCACAGCATGAAAGGAATTAGACCATGAAACTTTAAACATAGCTTCATTAGCTTCTAGATTAGATGTTTACAAAAGGATTTCTGATCCAAATGATCAGACTGAGAGAACTTAGAGAAAAACTCGTCGCTAATTTTCTGAGAAAGACTCTCTACACATCTACCACAATGACACTTGTCTTCTAATGACTCTCTCTCATGTATTTCTTTACATCATTTACTTATATACATATGGTTCTAGACTTATCCCGTGTGTATTACATTACTCCTTATCATCCTAAGAATTATCTCTACTCAGATTACAAGAATTTCCACCTGTAATGTACATATGTATACAAACTTCACTTCTGAGATCTCTTCACTTTCTCAAGTGTCTTCTTCCACTTCAATCTGATCATGAGCTTGCCTATTTGTAATCACCAATTTGTGATTGGTTTGTTCCAACATATATATATATATATATATATATATATATATATATATATATATATATATATATATATATATATATATATATATATATATATATATATATATATATATATAGATAGATACGTAGATACATAGATAGATACATAGATACAAAGATGGATACATCCATAGATAAATAGATGGATAGATAGATAGATAGATAGATAGATAGATTGATTGATAGATCGATAGATAGATAGATAGATGGATGGATAGATAGGTAGATAGATAGATAGATAGATAGATAGATAGATAGATAGATAGATAGATAGATAGATAGATAGATATATAGATAGATAGATAGATAGATAGATAGATAGATAGATAGATAGATAGATAGATAGATAGATAGATAGATAGATAGATAGATAGATAGATAGATAGATAGATAGATAGATAGATAGATAGATAGATAGATAGATAGATATGATGGAGAGTGTTAATCTCCAAAAGAACAAGTTATCCTTGATTTTAGATCACCTCTATATCAAGAAAAACTTCAGACTCCACTTAATTTTCAGGAACAATCACCAACTTATCAACAAATTGATTAACTGTAGAAGAATCAATTCTCAGAAAAGTCTGCTGCAGATTAATCACTGATTGACTAATCATTTGTGTAACGTTTTTGATAAAACTTTGTAGAATGTGTCGGCTTAAGGTTGCACACCTTTTGCAACTTAAATCTCCTCAAATGATTGAGTATACTTTGAGAAATGACTCAAACACTTTACCTATGTGTGAAACTGCTTCTCTGCAGTAGCGACTTTGACACCTGTAACTTCTTAGCTATGGTTCTCCCAATGTCGAACCCGTTTGGTCAAATGCTTTTAGATGTAGATAGCTTATCTCTCAACTTAGATTTTGAGCTATCATTTGTGTAAAACTTTACACTGTGCACTGATCACTTTCCATTTCTTTGACCACAAAATCTGTGCTTATTTCAGAAGACACTCAGAGCTTTTCACATACAAATGTTCCTATTCAAAATTCTCTCAGCCTCTTTGCAATTAGACTCTCAAACTTTAGCCATAGATTGATTAAGTATGGACTTAGATGTGTACAAAAGGATTTCTCATAAGATTAAGCACAGAAGGAGAATAGGAGGAAAAATCGAGGCGCAAATTACTGCAACATTTTTCTTCTCATAACTTCTCATACATCTGATTGATGATACATTCAATGTTCATCTTCTATTCACCTATTGTCTTCTCTATATCATCTATATCTCTCTCCTATCTCTATCTTCTATGAGAACGTATCTATAGATATATATACGAGTCTAACTTGTCATCCTGTCAAAAAACATTGAACTATTTACAAGAATAATATACAAAAGAAAAGTTTCTGATTCTATTCTCTTTCTTTGAGATCAATCTTCAAATTTCCACATATCTTTTCACTTCTAGACTTCATGTAATCACTTATTGATGATTGCTCTGCTCTAACAGCTCCCCCTCAATCATCAATTGTGATTACCTGCATCTTCTTTATTCCTTCCATATCTTTAAACCTCTGCAACTTAGGTCCATCCAAACTTTTTGTCATCATATCTGCAAGTTGATCTTTTGTGGGAGTATGCATTACTTCAATTTCTTTATCAATGACCTTCTCTCTTAAAAAATGATACTGAATTTCAATATGTTTAGTTCTAGCATGAAACACAGGATTTGCTGCCAAATATAAAGAACTCATATTGTCTCCACAAATGATAGGAGTACTCTGAATCACATACAAACTCTTCATAAGTGTCTTTAGCCAAATTACTTCCTTTGGAGCTTCAACCATGCCTTTGTATTCTGCTTCTGTAGATGATAAAGCAACTGTATGTTGCTTCTTAGAACACCATGATATTAGTTTGTCTCCCACATAGCACAAATATCCATGTGTTGATCTTCTATCATCCATATTACCTGCCCAAAATGCATCACTATATATTTTGACTCTTGTATCTAAGGTAAACCCATAGTACAACCCTTCTTTGAGTGTACCCTTGATGTACCTAAGTACTCTTTGTCCTGCAATCCAATGTTCCTTTCTAGGACAATGCATGAATTGAGATAGAACTCCAACTGCATATGATAAATCTGGTCTTGTTAATGTAGCATAAATCAGGCTACCCACCAAACTCTGATAAAGCTTCATATCTCGGAATTCTTCTCCTCCATATTTAGTCAATCTATGATTAACTTCCATTGGAGTTGGTGCTATCCTGCAATCTTCCATTTTAAACTTGGTTAGCAAATTTTTAAGATACCTTTCTTGGGTTACATATACTCCATGTTGAGTATATGAAATCTCCATTCCCAAGAAGAATGACAAATTTCCCAAGTCATTGATTTTGAACTCTTTCTCCATCTGCTTCTTAATCATTTGTATACCTTTATCATCTGTTCCTGTAAGTATTATGTCATCAACATAACTACAAACATAAATGAATCCATCTTCACTTGCTTTGACTATCAAGCTACTATCTGCCTTTGATGCTTGAAATCCAAGATCCTTTAAGAACTTTACAAGCCTATAATTCCATGCTCTTGGGGCCTCCTTCAAACCATATAAAGCTCTCTTGAGCTTACACACATAATTTGAATACACTTGATCTTTGAACCCTTCTGGTTTCTCCATGTAAACTTTATCTGAAATGTAACCATTCAAAAAAGCATTTTTAACATCTAATTGAGATAATTTCCAACCTTTGCAAGCAGCAATTGCTATAAGTGTTCTGATAGTTGTCATTTTTGCCACAGGACTATAAGTCTCATCATAGTCCACTCCATATGTCTGTGCATATCCCTTCACAACAAGTCTGGCTTTGTACCTAGACACACTTCCATCTGCAAACCTTTTTGTTTTATAAACCCACTTACATCCAATGATTTTCTGGCTATTAGGTCTAGGAACCAAATCCCATGTCTGGTTTTCCATCAATGCATCATACTCCTCTTGCATAGCTTCTTCCCAATTCTTCTTTCCTTTGGCTTCATCATATGTAGATGGATCTTCATCTGCTTTTATCATGTAAGCATAATCCTTAATAGTCAAGAATGAAGTATCATAACTATACCTTGTAGGTTGCCATTTGTGCCTTGTAGACCTCCTAAGTTCTCCACTTCTTGAGGTTTCTGGTTCATCGCACTCTGGATCAAACCTTGGCACTTCTTCACCTTCAACCTGTATTTCATTTTTCTCTTCTTCATCAAATATCTGAACCTTTGGTTTGCCTTTCTTCTGATTCATAATTTCTTCAATTTGTGCATACACATTAGAAGTACCTGCATACCAAGTACTTTGCTCATCAAATGTAACATCCTTGGACACAAGGAATTGTTTTGTGGATGGAATCCACAACCTATAACCCATCTGCTTGTCATCATAACCAATGAATACATACTTCTCTGCTTTAGGCTCCAACTTATGCCTCAATTGAGATGGCACATATGCATATGCCAAGCATCCAAATATTTTACAATGATCCAAGGTAGGTCTCTTACCCCACCAAGCTTCATATGGTGTCATACCCTACAAAGCTTTACAAGGCAATCTATTAACCAAATATGTGGCTGTGTTTACAGCCTCAGCCCACAAATAATTTGGACAATTTTTCTCCTTCATCATGGATCTTGCAAACTCAACAAGAGTTCTATTCCTTCTTTCTACTACCCCATTTTGTTGAGGAGAGTACCTACAAGTAACCTCCCTTTTTATACCTGCATTCCATAAGTAATCACTCAACTCATTTGAGAAATACTCTCCCCCTCCATCTGACCTTAGTCTCTTCAACTTATGGCCTCTAATTCTTTCTGCATATGCATGATAGTGTTTAAATGTATTAAACACTTCTGATTTATCTTTAATCACATAGATTGTGATCCACCTGGTAGCATCATCAACATATATGACATAATATCTTGAACCATTTATACTAAAGTCCTTTGAAGGACCCCACACATCTGTATGTACCAATTCAAGTCTTTCTGAATACATAAAACCATGCTTATTGTATGATTGCTTATGAGCCTTACCTAACTGACATGCTTCATAATTGTACGTCATGTGTTGACCTGCAATGTTAGGCAATCCAAGTACTGAACCATGTTGGAACAAGCCAATCACAAATTGGTGATTATAGAGATCTTGAAGAAGACTTATGGTCAGAATGAAGTGAAGGAAGACACTTATGAAAGTGAAGAAGATTTCAGGATGATGTCTTGTACACATATGTACATATAAGTGAAGAATCTTGTAAGTTGAGTATAGCTAAGTCTTTAGGATGATCAGTAGCAATGTCATAGACGCGGGATGAGTCAAAAGTCATGTATATATAAGTTAATGAGAACAAGAAATATGTAAGAGAGTCATTTGTAGATGACAAACTTCAGAAAGATGTGTAGAGAGTTTTTTTCCAGAAAGTAGCGACGGGTTTTTCTCTGAGTGCTCTCTGTCTGATCACGTGGATCAGAAATCCTTTTGTACACATCTAATTGAGAAGCTAATGAAGCTATGTCTAGAGTTTCAGAATCTAATTTCTTTCCTACTCTGAGAATGATCAATAGGAACATTCATATGTGAACTTTGGGAACTGAAGCTTGAGAGTAGCGCACTTTTCCGTCTCAGTATTTTGATCAGATCTGAGTGTATACTGTAAAGTTTTTGATGAGTGAGCACTTAAAATTTAAGTTAGAAGATAAGGAAGCTATGGCTAAAAGCATTTAGCAAAACGGGTTTTAGATTGGGAGAAATCAACTTAAGAAGTTGACTATGTCGAAGGCGCAACTTCTGAGAGACATTTTCTGACATGTCTTTGATCTTAATGATCAAATTAAACTTTTGGTGATTAGCTTTGAGAACTAATGATTGACATGTTTGCGCAAAGGTATTGCGAATACTTGTGCATCATTTGCTTGAAGAAAGTTGAAACTTTATGCAGGTAATGAAGTGGATTCCTGAAGCAGACTTTCTGAAGTAGACACTTCTTCACACAGAGAAGTGTTGCTTGAAGTTTTGGTAAAGAAGAACATTGTTTGTGTAAAGTTTGGTTTATAACTGACATAGAAGTGTTCTTAAGTCAGTATAGATCAAACCTTTGGAGATTAAGAGGTCTCCAACAGTGGTATCAGAGCTGAAGGTGAAATACAAGAGAAGAAAAGACAATTGAGGTTCCGACTGGTGCAGATATTGAAGATATTTCAAATCAAAGGAGGACAAGGACAAATTATTGAAGATAACTTGCAGAAGTTCAGAGCACGAGTTCGAAAGAATCAAGAAGGATAAAGACTATATTAAAGGTACACTTTCTCCTCATAAACCATAGTAATTGCAGATACAAAAGGTCAAGGATGGGAGAAAGCTTGCAGATTGATAAGCTAGATAGGGAGAACTATCCAGCATGGTCCATGAGGATGGAAGCACACCTTATGAGCAAAGACCTTATAGCATTTATTACAAGAGATGAAGAAAAACCTGAATTTGCAGATCCTAGTATTCCTACTAGAGAAGAGCTTGCAATGTTGAAGACTTGGATGAGAAAGGATGCTCAAGCAAGGAGTATCATCTACATGGCTATAAATGATTACCTTCTACCTCACATTAGAGGTTTGGAAAGTGCTACAGATGTTTGGAATGCCTTGGAAGAGCATTTCCAAAATACAACTAAGTCAAGGAAGTCCTCACTATGGGCTGAGTTCACAACCTTCAAGAAGAAGAGCTCACAATCAATTTCAGATTATGTGGCAAGGATGAAGGATATTGCAGATAGCTTGGGAGCAGTGGATGAAGACATTGAAGAGGAAAAGTTGGTAAGACAAATACTTACAGGTTTGAGAGGAGATGAGAAGTGGAAACCCTTCATATTGTCCATAGAGTTGTCACTTGATCACTTTACTCCTGATCTTAATCAATTGCTAGGTCACATGCTAACCTTTGAGCAGGATCTTAAAGGAGACAATGATAGAAGTACAAGTCAAGCTATGTACTCCAAGGACAAGAAAAAGAATGGCAAGGGAAAGCAATCGAATGATGATGAAGGGAATTCAAATCAAGCTAACTTCACAAAGGGAAAGATGAATTTCAGAGGTAAAGGAAGAGGAGGTAAGAACAAAGATAATGCTAAAGCTTGTTGGATTTGTGGCAGAACAAATCATTTGGCAAATGATTGTTGGTATAACAATCAAAATGGTGGAAACAATAATCAGAATTATAATCAAAGAGGTAGAGGAGGCAGAAACCAAAGAGGCAATTTCAGAGGAAGAGGTGGTAGGACATCATATGGTAGAGGAGGTGGAAGAAACTTCCAATCTCAGTCCTACAACAATAATTATTATAATTATGCATCAGATCAGAAGGATGACATGACTCTTATCTTGAATGCAACTCATGAATCAATGGGAGAAGATCAAAGAGTGTTTTATATTGACTCAGGGTGTAGCAACCATCTGAGTGGGAATCTATCCTTGATGACTGATATGGAAGCAAGGGTGAATGGACATACAGTTCAAACAGGTGACAATACCAAACATAAAGTGGAGAGTATTGGATCAGTGAAGACAAAGAGTGGAAGTACACTTCTGAGCAAGGTACTTTATGTTCCTACTATTCCTAAAAATTTGATAAGTGTAGGGCAAATTGTGGAGAAAGGATATGAGGTAAGATTCACAAATGATGGTGTTTATGTACAAGATCCAAATCAGGGATATAGAAACATAATTGCAGGTAAAAAGGAAGGAAGATTGTTCACTCTCAAGGTCCAAGGTAATGTGGGACATGCATTATTTACCTATGGAAGTCAAAAGGTATCTGAATTAGACCTATGGCATAAAAGGCTAGGTCATTTCAATGAGAGAGCTATAAAGGAAATGTCGAAGAATCAGGTGGTGCTTGTATTGCCAAATATTGAAGGGCAACATATGGTGTACAAGTGTGAAGTTTGTCAATTAGGTAAAGCACATAAGAGTTCCTATAACAAATCAGGGTACAAGCATTCAAATATGCTTGAATTGGTTCATACAGATGTATGGGGTCCCTCAAGGGACTATAGCATAAATGGATCCAGATATTATGTGTTGTTTGTTGATGATGCAACCAGGTGGATTACTTTATATGTAATCAAGGATAAATCAGAAGTTTTCAAGACATTCAAACATTTTCATGCTTATGCAGAAAGGATCACAGGGCAAAAGCTCAAGAGGTTAAGATCAGATGGAGGGGGAGAGTATTTCTCTAAAGAGTTTGATGATTATTTGTGGAATGCAGGTATCAAAAGAGAAGTAACTTGCAGGTACTCCCCTCAACAGAATGGAGTAGCAGAAAGGAGGAATAGGACTCTTGTAGAGTTTGCAAGAGCCATGATGAAGGAAAAGAATTGTCCAAATTACTTATGGGCAGAAGCCATTAACACTGCAACATACCTTGTGAATAGGTTGCCTTGCAAAGCTTTGGATGGAGGAACCCCTTATGAAGCATGGTGGGGTAAGAAACCTACTCTTGATCATTGTAAGGTATTTGGATGTATTGCATATGCCTATGTTCCTTCACAATTAAGACATAAGCTAGAACCAAAAGCAGAGAAGTATGTGTTTATTGGATATGATGATAGACAGATGGGTTACAGGTTGTGGAATCCATCCACAAAGCAATTTCTTGTTACCAAAGATGTGACATTTGATGAGCAAAATACATGGTATGTAGGATCACCAAATGATTTTACATGTGTTGAAGAAATACAAAGGAAAGGAAAGGCAAAAGTAAAAGTGTGTGAAGAAGTTGTTGATGAAGTTGACTCTAGAAGTAGAGTGCAGGATCATGTAGAAGAAGGGCCAAGATTTGATCCAGAATCAAATGAGGCTGAAACTTCGAGAAGTGCAGAAATCAGAAGATCTACAAGGGAAAGGAAAGAACCTATAAGGTATAGTTATGATACATCTTTCCTAACAACAAAAGATTATGCCTACATTGTGAAGACAGAAGAAGATCCAACTACTTATGAAGAAGCCAAAGGTAAACAGAATTGGGAGAAGGCAATGCAGGAAGAGTATGATGCTCTACTTGAAAATGAAACTTGGGAATTAGTACCAAGACCAAAGAATCAGAAGGTCATTGGATGCAAGTGGGTATATAAAACAAAGAGGTTTGCAGATGGTAAAGTGTCTAGATATAAGGCTAGACTTGTGGTCAAAGGTTATGCCCAAACTTATGGGGTAGATTATGATGAAACCTTTAGTCCTGTTGCTAAGATGTCTACAATTAGGACATTGATTGCTATTGCTGCTTGCAAGGGATGGAAATTATCACAATTGGATGTGAAAAATGCATTTTTAAATGGATACATTGCAGATGAAGTATATATGGAGCAACCAGAAGGCTTCATGGAATCAATTGGATCAGATTATGTGTGTAAGCTCAAGAGAGCTTTATATGGGTTGAAGCAAGCCCCAAGAGCTTGGAATTACAGATTGGTCAAGTTCTTGAATGAATGTGGATTTCAAGCATCAAAGGCAGATAGTAGCTTGCTAGTGAAGGCAAGTGAAAATGGATACATTTACATGTGCATTTATGTTGATGATATTATTGTTACAGGAACAGATGTTCAAGGAATCAATGAACTCAAAAAGCAAATAGAGAAGGAGTTTAAGATAAGTGATTTGGGAAACTTATCTTATTTTCTAGGAATGCAGATTGTGTATACTCAACATGGAGTATATGTTTCACAAGAGAGATATTTGAAGAATCTTCTAGTCAAGTTTAACATGGAAGATTGCAAGACCTCAACTACACCATTGGAGGTAAATCATAAATTAAGCAGGTATGGAGGTGAAGAATTCAATGACATGAAGAAATATCAGATTTTGGTAGGTAGTTTAATCTATGCTACCTTGACAAGGCCAGATTTATCATATGCAGTAGGTGTGTTGTCACAATTCATGCATTGTCCAAAGAAGACTCATTGGATTGCAGCCCAAAGGGTACTCAGATATATTAAAGGAACCCTAAGTGAAGGTTTGTATTATGGTTTTACTTCTGACACAAGGATCAAAGTGTTTAGTGATGCAGATTGGGCAGGTGACTCAGATGATAGAAGGTCTACTCATGGGTATCTCTGTTATGTTGGAGATAAGCTAGTTTCTTGGTGTTCAAGGAAGCAACATACAGCTGCTTTATCATCCACAGAAGCTGAGTATAAGGGAATGGTAGAAGCTGCAAAGGAAGTAATATGGTTGAAGACCTTGATTAAAAGTTTTGAGACTGATCATAGTACTCCAATAATTTTTGGAGACAATATGAGTTCTTTGTATTTGGCAGCGAACCCTGTTTTTCATGCCAGGACTAAGCATATAGAGATTCAGTACCATTTCTTGAGGGAAAAGGTACTTGATAAAGAGATTGAAGTAATGTACACTCCAACAAAAGAACAAGTGGCAGATATGATGACAAAGAGCTTGGATGGACCTAAGCTACATAAATTCAAGGAGATGGCAGGAGTGAAGAAGAATGGAATAATCACAATTAGTGATTGAGGGGGAGCTGTTGGAACAAGCCAATCACAAATTGGTGATTATAGAGATCTTGAAGAAGACTTATGGTCAGAATGAAGTGAAGGAAGACACTTATGAAAGTGAAGAAGATTTCAGGATGATGTCTTGTACACATATGTACATATAAGTGAAGAATCTTGTAAGCTGAGTATAGCTAAGTCTTTAGGATGATTAGTAGCAATGTCATAGACGCGGGATGAGTCAAAAGTCATGTATATATAAGTTAATGAGAACAAGAAATATGTAAGAGAGTCATTTGTAGATGACAAACTTCAGAAAGATGTGTACAGAGTTTTTTTCCAGAAAGTAGCGACGGGTTTTTCTCGAGTTTCAGAATCTAATTTCTTTCCTACTCTGAGAATGATCAATAGGAACATTCATATGTGAACTTTGGGAACTGAAGCCTGAGAGTAGCGCACTTTTCCGTCTCAGTATTTTGATCAGATCTGAGTGTATACTGTAAAGTTTTTGATGAGTGAGCACTTAAAATTTAAGTTAGAAGATAAGGAAGCTATGGCTAAAAGCATTTAGCAAAACGGGTTTTAGATTGGGAGAAATCAACTTAAGAAGTTGACTATGTCGAAGGCACAACTTCTGAGAGACATTTTCTGACATGTCTTTGATCTTAATGATCAAATTAAACTTTTGGTGATTAGCTTTGAGAACTAATGATTGACATTTTTGTGCAAAGGTATTGCAAATACTTGTGCATCATTTTCTTGAAGAAATTTGAAACTTTATGCAGGTAATGAAGTGGATTCCTGAAGCAGACTTTCTGAAGTAGACACTTCTTCACACAGAGAAGTGTTGCTTGAAGAGGTGTTCTTAAGTCAGTATAGATCAAACCTTTGGAGATTAAGAGGTCTCCAACAAACCATTATTTATCATTTCTTTGATACCTCTCTCATTGAAGTGTCCAAGTCTTTTATGCCAAAGATCCAATTCAGATACCTTCTGCTCTCCATATGTAAACATAGCATGTCCAATATTCCCTTGTACCTTTAATGTGAAGAGTCTTCCTTCCTTTTTCACTGTAACAATCTGCTTATACCCTTGATTAGGGTCTTCAACATAAACTCCATCATTAGTAAACCTTACCTCATATCCTTTCTCCACAATTTGACCTACACTGATCAAATTCTTTGGAATTGTAGGAACATAAAGAACCTTGCTCAAAAGAGTGCTCCCATCTTTGGCTTTGACTGAACCAATTGACTTTACCTTATGCTTTGTATTATCACCTGTTTGAACTGTATGATTAATTGCATTATGATCTAGATCAGTCATCAAAGCAATGTTTCCACTCAGATGATTGCTACAACCTGAGTCAATATAAAATACTCTCATATCTTCATATGAGGCTTCACATGTTGCATTCATAATGAGAGTCGAATCTTCTTTCTGATCTGATGCATAATTGTAGTAGGTGTTATTATAGGATTGATTTTGGAAGCTTCTTCCTCCACCTCTTCCAAAAGAATTCCTACCACCTCTGAAGTTTCCTCTCTGAAATCTACCACCTCTTGCTCTTTGATTAAAGTTCTCTCTGAAATCTACCACCTCTGAAGTTTCCTCTCTGAAATCTACCACCTCTTGCTCTTTGATTAAAGTTCTGATTAAAATTACCATTGCTTTGATTATTATTCCAACAATCATGAGATAGATGATTGGTCTTACCACATATCCAACAAGCTCTGACATTATCTTTGTTATTTCTGCCTCTTCCTCTACTTCTGCCATTTCCTCTTCCTCTTATGAAATTTGCTTGGCTTGAAGTACCTTCTTTTTTCACCTGATTGTTGCTTTCCTTTGTTAGCTTTCTTCTTGTCTTTAGAGTACATTGCATGACCTGCACTCTTGTCAACATCTCCTTTGATATCATTCTCAAAAGTTAGCATATGTCCTAACAATTGATTCAAATCAGGAGTGAAATGGTCTAAAGAAAGTTCTGTAGACAAAATAAAAGGCTTCCACTTCTCATCTCCTCTTAGCCCTGTGAGAATTTGTCTTACCAATTTGTCTTCTTCAATATCTTCATCCACTGCACCTAAAGAATCTGCAATGTCCTTCATCTTTGTCACATAATCAGATATTGATTGTGAAGCCTTCTTCTTGAAAGTAGTAAACTCTGCCCATAATGAAGCCTTCCTTGATTTAGTTGTGTTCTGAAAATGCTCTTCGAAAGCACTCCAAATATCACTTGCACTTTCAAGACCTCTAATGTGAGGTAGCAAGTAGTCATTAACTGCCATATAGATAATGCTCCTAGCTTGAGCATCTCTCTTCATCCAATTCTTCAAATCTGACAATTCCTCCCTAGTTGGAACACCAAGATCTCTGAATTGAGGCTTTTCTTCTTCTCCTGTAATGTAGGCTATCAAGTCTTTGCTCATAAGATGAGTTTCCATCCTCACTGACCATGCAGGATAGTTCTCTCTATCCAATTTCTCAATTTGGAGACTATCTCCCATCCTTTCTTCACCTGTACTATCAAATCTTTAATCCTTATGAGAAATAAATGTACCTTGGCTTCGAATATTACTCCTTCTGATCCTTTTGACAACTTCAATGTGTCTTCCTTCAAGCTTTCTTCACAATTTATCCTTTTGATCCTTCGAGATGTAAAGATTGTATGTCTGCAGCAGTCGGAGTCTCCCTTTCCTCAATTTGATACAACCTGCTCTGATACCACTGATGGAGAGTGTTAATCTCCAAAAGAACAAGTTATCCTTGATTTTACATCACCTCTATATCAAGAACAACTTCAGACTCCACTTAATTTTAAGGAACAATCACCAACTTATCAAGAAATTGATTAACTGTAGAAAAATCAATTCTCAGAAAAGTCTGCTGCAGATTAATCACTGATTGACTAATCATTTGTGTAAAGTTTTTGATAAAACTTTGTAGAATGTGTCGCCTTAAGGTTGCGCACCTTTTGCAACTTAAATCTCCTCAAATGATTGAGTATACTTTGAGAAATGACTCAAACACTTTACCTATGTGTGAAACTGCTTCTCTGTAGTAGCGACTTTGACACCTGTAACTTCTTAGCTATGGTTCTCCCAATGTCGAACCCGTTTGGTCAAATGCTTTTAGATGTAGATAGCTTATCTCGCAACTTAGATTTTGAGCTATCATTTGTGTAAAACTTTACACTGTGCACTGAGCACTTTCCATTTCTTTGACCACAAAATCTACGCCTGTTTCAGAAGACACTCAGAGCTTTTCACATACAAATGTTCCTATTCAAAATTCTCTCAGCCTGTTTGCAATTAGACTCTCAAACTTTAGCCATAGATTGATTAACTATGGACTTAGATGTGTACAAAAGGGTTTCTCATAAGATTAAGCACAGAAGGAGAATAGGAGGAAAAATCGACGCGCAAATTCTTGCAACATTTTTCTTCTCATAACTTCTCATACATCTGATTGATGATGCATTCAATGTTCATCTTCTATTCACCTATTGTCTTCTCTATATCATCTATATCTCTCTCCTATCTCTATCTTCTATGAGTACGTATCTATAGATATATATACGAGTCTAACTCGTCATCCTTTCAAAAAACATTGAACTATTTACAAGAATAATATACAAAAGAAAAGTTTCTGATTCTATTCTCTTTCTTTGAAATCAATCTTCAACCTTCCACATATCTTTTCACTTCTGGACTTCATGTAATCACTTATTGATGATTGCTTTGCTCCAACAAGATAGATAGATAGATAGATAGATTGTTGGTTCAGGACAATCATCAATGGATGATCAGGACAAATTTTGAAGTCAATAAGTAAAGCAAAGATCACTATATGAGGCTTGAAGATAAGTATATGATCAGAAGATAAAAACTTGTTTATACATGTATATTACTATTGTAATTAGTTCATGGAAACCTTTGTATCTATGATGAGTCGGGATTTGAATGTCTGTGTATACTTGAATATAGAAGTAATATGAGAGAGAGATGATGAGTGACAAGGTTTAGACGTCATTGGAGACTTTAGAGAGTGAGAAGAATATGGATTATCTATCAGATGTATGATTTCTCTAAATAGAAGAAAGTTGCACCTCGACCTTTTGTCAGTGCTCTTTTTGTGTTTATCTTCTTGTGGTATGCTTTTGTACAAGTCTAATTCTATAGTTAAGTGACCTTTGTACAAGCTTTGAGAGCCTAATTATAATCAAGCTGAAAGAATTTCATGTAGGAACATTTACATGTGTAAAGAGAAGAAGTGAAGATAGGTATAGGTGCAAATTCCATGGTTAATGTTTTGATCAGATCTCCGTCCATAGTGTAAATTTTTGAGCAAATAATCACTCATTCTTTAAGTTGCGAGGTAAGCTACTTGTGCCTAAAAGCATTTGAATAAACGAGGTCTAGTTTGGGAGAATCATGCACTAGAAATTAAAGGTGTCAAAGTCGACTACACAGAAGAATAGTTTCAAACATAGGTACATTGTTTGGAGTAAATCTCAAGATATACTGATTCTTTTGGAGAGATTTAACCTAGAAAAGGTGCAAAAATAGTAGCCGACACCTTCTATAAAGTTTCATTGAAAACTTTACACATTTGATCAGTCAATGAGTGAATTAAGTGCAACAAATTTTTCTGTGTAATAAGTTTCTTCACAATTAACTCAAGTCTTGATAATTTGGCATTAGATTTCCGAAATTGGTTGAGGTTATGAGTTGTTCTTGATATAGAGGTGTTCTAACATCAAGAATAACTTGTTCTTTTGGAGATTAAACATCTTCATCATTGGTATCAGAGAAGGAGTTATCAGATTTGAAGAAAGGAGGACCTCGACTATTGTAGATAGACAGAAATCAATCTTTGAAGTTTCAAAAGGTGAAAATTTGAAGTGAAAGCTAGAGAAGGAGGCCTGAAAGCTATGAAAAGGATCAAAAGGAACTACATTCAAATTATAGGTACATTCATTATTCACAAAGTTTTAAGAATATATTGCATAGGTGAAGAAAGGATGGGAGATTCTCTTCAGATACAAAAATTGGATAGAGAAAACTATCCTACTTGGTCAATGAGGATGGAAGCTTATCTTATGAGCAAAGACCTGATAGGATACATCACAGCTGAAGAAGAAAAACCAGAATTTAGGGATCCTAGTGTTCGGACTAGTGAAGAGCTCTCATATTTGAAGACATGGATGAAGAAGGATGCTCAAGCAAGGAGCATTATCTACATGGGACTCAATTATTACTTGCTACCTCACATTAACTTGAAAGTGCAAGTGACATATGGAATGCTTTGGAAGAGCATTTCCAAAACACTACAAAGTCAAGGAAGGCATCTTTATGGGAAAAATTCACCACATTCAAGAAGAAGGCTTCTCAATCCATTTCTGCTTATGTAGCAAGGATGAAGGATATTGCAGATGCATTAGGAGCAGTTGATGAAGAAATTGAAGAGGGAAAATTGGTAAGACAAATTCTCACAGGTTTGAGAGGAGATGATAAGTGGAAGCCATTCATTCTATCCACTGAATTGTCACTAGATCATTTCACTCTTGATTTGAATCAACTGCTAGGACATATGCTAACCTTTGAGCAAGATATCAAAGGTGATGTTGATAAGAGTACAGGTCAAGCAATGTATTCAAAGGATAAGAAGAAGATTAACAAAGGCAAGCAACAATTGAATGAAGATGAAGGCACTATGAATCTCCAACTTCCTAAGAGGAAGAGGAGGTGCCAAAGGAAGAGGAAGAGGCAGAAGCAATAAAGATGGTGTTAAAGCATGCTAGATTTGTGGTAAGACTAATCATTTATCTCATGAATATTCGCATAATGATCAAAATGCTGGAGGACATAATCAAAGCTTTAATTCAAGAGGAAGAGGTGGTAGAAATCAGAGACGTAATTTCAAAGGTAGAGGAAATAGAGGTTTCTTTGGAAGAAATGCAAGAAGAGGCTTTCAAAGTGAATCCTACAATAATACCTACTACAATTATGCTTCAAATCAGAAAGAGGATTCAACCTTAATTATGAATGCAACTTGTGAAAGACAAAGTGAATATCAAAGAGTTTTCTACATTGACTCAAGGTGCAACAATCACCTGAGTGGTAACATAGCTTTGATGACTGATTTGGAGAATAAGGTGAGTAATCATATAGTTCAAACAAGTGATAGCACAAAGCACAATGTGAAGTCCATTGGATCAATAAAGGCTAAGGATGGAAGCACTCTTTTGATTAAGGTTTTGTATGTCCCTACAATACCAAAGAATTTGACAAGTGTAGGGAAAATTGTAGAGAAAGGATATGAAGTAAGGTTCACTAATGATGGAGTTTATGTTGAAGACCCTAGCCATGGGTATAAAAAAATTGTTTCAGGGAAGAAAGAAGGAAGGTTCTTCACATTGAAGATTCAAGGCAATGTTGGTCATGCCTTGTTCACTTATGGAGAACATAAGATCTCTGATTTAGATCTTTGGCATAAAAGGCTTGGAAATTTTAATGAAAGAGGTATTAAGGATATGATTAACAATGGTTTAGTGCTTGGATTGCCTAACATTGTAGGTCAACACATGACATACAAGTGTGAAGCATGTCAATTGGGTAAAGCTCACAAGAATGCTTATAGTAAGAATGGGTTTATGTATTCACAAAAGCTTGAATTGGTGCATACAAATGTGTGGGGTCCATCAAAGGACTTTAGCATTAATGGTTCTAGATATTATGTGATTTATCTTGATGATGCTATGTTGAGAAAAGGGGAACAACAACCCTAACCGCCTCACATGGAAGTGAGAGGTTTCTCCAAGTTGGGGCAAAGAATGAGAGGAGAGGTTCACCCACGCTCATGGAGCAATGGCAACAATGGCCAACGTCACAAGGAGCAAAGGGGAATATCCTCCCAACCATGCACACACACATGCAAATCCATACACCAAGACCAACGCCATTGCACACAAGGAGGCAAGAGAGTAACAAATGACACCTTCTTCCATTACCAAAATGGAGGCCAAGGCCATGGCCAAGGGACCTCCTTTTTACAAATGAGGCTCTTCTTTATATAGAGAAGAGAGGCATATGTGAATAAAAACATGTGGTCAAAAGACCACATGTGCTAAATCAAGAAAAGAATCTTTATGTGATATGAGACTAACCACCTAGAGAGAGAGAGAGCGCGTGGAGAATTCTTACGTGAGGATTTTTGGTATTTGAGCAAAAAGGAGTTTTCAAAAAAAAGGCTTCCATACCATAGACTAGAGGAAATATCAAAAAGTGGTTTTTAGGAGAGTGTTCACATGGACATCTCCTAATTTACAAAAAGAAGGTATTTTCATGAGGGCTAAAGCATGAGAAAAATTATGGGCAACCCTTAGAGCAACACTCCTCCCCCTCCTAGACTTTGTCGTCCTCGACAAAGCTAAGAGAAGAGCATACATAGCTGAACCGACCCAAAGTAGAGTCTTTCAAGTCTGAAAATCTTCAAGTCCTCAAAATCTGCAATTCTTCAGTTTGCAAGGCTTCAAGCAGCAAGTCTTCAGTCTTTACTTCAAGCTGCAAATCTTCAATCTTCAGAGTTGAGCGACACAATCCCCATGGGGGGCAGTCAGCCCAGCATTCCTCCCACTATGCAGTGTTTGGTTAGGCTGGAAACGTCTCCTCAAAAGCTCCCAAACCTGAAATGTCATGAAAAAAGAGCAAGTATACTGCATCTAATAATGAGATAAACATTCACTTCAAATTTAGTTTCCACTTCAGGGGCATCCTTCTCTTCTGCAAGACTTTTCTTCCAGAGAGAAGTCCTGAAAATATGATTGTTCCTGCAAGCTTTTCATCAAGGAGGAAGATAAATGCGCAGACATAGGTGGTTAAATGAGTCAGCCGTCTTCCAATCCAACACATGTAGCACTTCTTGGTGGGGCTTCAAAACCTGCACTCCAAGAACTAACAGAAAGCACATATGATTTTAAAAACCAAACATCAAATGAAGCAAGGAGCATCCCTAAGCCTGTCATTAATGCCTTCTACAAAAGATCAACGAACAATTCTGAACCATCATCAACTTTTGTTTTCAACCTTTAAAACTCACGATAGATTCCTGATGCCAAACTAGTATGAAGACATTCATCTCATGTTGGAAGAAATAAAAAACAAGCCCAATGCATCCAAGAACACCAAAAACATTCAACCTTCCCATTGCTTTCTAATAATAACCCCGAGTTGAACAATAAGGCAATCAACAAGGTAGAGCCTATCAAGAAGTATTTGACATGCATGGTCATTGATAGATTTTCAATACCTATGGGTGACATGCAATAGCCAACAAGAATGCCTGCTTTAGCCAAGTGATAAGATAACAAACAATTTCCTATTTAAGCACTCCTAGCATTCCAATGTGTCCCTGCAGTTGTGAGCTCCCCCAACCTTGGAAAACATTCTGTACCTACCAAGCTCAAATTGAAGTATGTTCTTTGAGCAGGGCAATTACAAACTCGACCAAAATGAGCATTGACTTCGCACTGCTACCTTTGAGCAAAAAAGAGTTTTTCCGAGTCTGTTGGCAACAACCCTATCACGAGGAATCAACTCATATAAAAATCAATCAACTCATCATATGAGACTGGAACATGAAGCATAGCTAAGATGAGTTGGCATGATCATCAAACCTGTGAGGATTAAAGAAAACACATCATTCACAAGAGCATCTATAGGAGTCCCAAGGAATCAAAGCTAAGTTCTGCATGTGTTGGCCTACACTGTATTAAGTGACATTGTAAAACCAAAGAATTTCTTCCCTGGCAAAAAACAATTACTCAAATCTTTGTGACTTTCACACTTAATTAGCACAGAACATGTTTGAGTCCGCAGTGTTTCCCTCTATTTAACAAGATACCCTCAAGACATTCACTCCTGCAAACCACAATGTAGAGCTTAGAAATCAGGGAACTGATTTACAGAAAAGAACCTATAACAAATCAAGTAGGTGTGGGTGTAACACAAGGCTTGAAAAGCAAAAGATGTTATATTTTCAGTTTAAGAGTGTGCAATGGTTTGTTTTAGCTTAATTGTGCTTAAGTATGAAAAACTCACATGGTGTACTAAAACAAGATATGACAGTCATGAGACGTAACCAGAATGAGACGATGATGGCCCCAAAAAGACATGAAATTAGATAATACCAAAAATTAGGGGCAATAATGGATATTCTATTATCAGCCAGTCATAAGAGTGTTCCCATGTGGAGAGCTTTTGACTAAGGGGGGGTTTGAACAAGCTCCAAAGGACCTCATTATCCACATACATAGTCATTTGCAAAAAAAATGCCTTATCAAGCTACGAGATTTTGTAGTGAGGAAGGCAAAAAAAGGATCATGGAGTCAATCCATTTTGAAGCTTAAGATAACCCAAAAAACATCTCCTGGTCATCTATTCTAACAATTTATATGACTTATGGCATGCACCCATTGAAGATCAGTTGTACAACTTGCATACCTGAAAAAAGATCATCAACGAAGAGTGGCTTCATTACAAATCAATCGTTTTTATTTACCAATTAAGACATGGAAAAAAGCATTCCTACCTTGGATGTGTAGCAAAACCAAAAGATCATGAAGTCACATCAGTTACTGGCATGAAACAAGTATGTTAATCAAACTTCTCTGATATGCCCTTTGAGTGGTTTTGGGAGGTGTCGCTAAATTCCCTTAAGTACCTTGGCTACTAGAGCCTTCCAACCTATAATTAGTGTACCCAGCAATCCCTAACCAACACTGTGGACCTATATTCAAGCATTCCATATTTTTTGCCGATGGAAGTCCACTCCTGAAAACACACGGGCACTCATAATGGAGACAAAAATCTAACAGCAATGTGCTTTCTTAACACTGACACGATATGGACCTCTTTCATAGGCAAAGTGGCTTGTTGTGACACCTCGTTAGTGTGGTAACAAGTTTCTCACCAAAAAAGACTTGTACAACCTCAAGTTTATACAAGCATACATGAGATAAAAATCAGCAGAAATGTAAATATCACATCAGGGCACCTAGAGGATAATGTTGCTGCAACGGAATCATAACTATGTCTGGAAATTAAATATGAGCCCGAAGTCCTTGCTTCACAACCTTTGAACATGACCCAGAAAAAGCCTAGAGTCGTAGTTTGCCAATACCAGATAGATGTATTGCACAATTACTAGCTTAACTAACCCAAGTACCATAGATAGAAAAAATGGTGCTGAGCCCCGATTCAGTATCGACAGTATGTGACAACCGTAAGTGAGAGAGGACATGACCCAACAGAAGCTACATGAGTAAGCAGACTTTTTCCAGGGTAGCCAGGAAAAAAAAAAAAAAAAAGAAAGCGGGGAACACCAGACTCATCCCAGAGAAAAACTTCCATAGTTAAGCTAAGGTGCAAGGATGCACCAGAAAAGCTCAGTCACAGATGCCATTCAACTGAAACCTGCATATTACGCAACAGACAAATCTCATATCGGAATGCTTCAAGTTCCATTCTTGTAAAATTTCTGCCATTTAGGAGCAGTATACGACCGACCCAAAGGTGAAGATAGTTCTTAAAAACACAGAACAACTGAACAAACAAAGGCACTTTACAATACTGAACATTTCCATGTAAGAGGTAACAGGCGGCTTCATATGGTAGATAGGTCTTGACCCATATTGTTCGGAACTTGCAGTGATGATTCCATGCTTGTGTACCAAGCTGGGGAAATTGAGGGTTCAGCACCCTTGAGAATGAAGGAATCACTGAAGTGTTCGTCCCAAAATAGACATACATCCCCTCACGTGTACTCAAGGGTACCCCTAACCCCTGCATACAATCTTTGGTGAAAAGATATGACTTCATCACTTTCAACTGTAGGAGAGCGAAAAGCTTGAGATGCAGCCAAGAAGTCTACTATTTCTTCCCACAGTGATCCATGAAAGAACTGCTGGTGCACAAGATGATGAGATGGAGGGTGGAACTTGGATTCTCATAAGAGGATTTGTTGAGAAGATAAGCTCGACCCAGGCAGTCGGGGTTCTAAACTCATATATCTTCTTCGTAGGATGGAAAACCACAAACAAGACAACCAATATGCGGCCGACAGAGTGAGAGCAACATACAACGCACCCCATGGGCCTACAGAGTTAAGATGCCAGGATCCAAGGTGGCTCAAACTGACTTGAGGGGAGACAATACTGGAATCAATCATCCATCCAAAAAATGGGGAAGCTGAAACAGGCTCTGCCCCATATGAGCAGGTGTGTATACGGTTGGAGGTAGAAGCACAAACCCATATGAAGAACGAAGTTGAGCATGGAAGTTTAACTCCCAGCAGAGAAACGGAGTAGACCTGCGCCCAGGTGGAGCGCAAGCTGAATTTCTAACAAGAAACTCGAGGATGAAGCAGAACCCTGGTAGTACAATAAACCAACACAAGTTGAGTACCAATGGCTTCATCGCCAGCCTGCAATACACGAGTAAGTGAGATAAGGGGCCAAAATGCACTCCGTGTCACCGAATGAAAGGGCCCAAAGGGCTCCTCGGCTTGATCCCTCCAAGGCTTTAGGATTTCTGTGTCACCCCATGGAGTTGGCTTAGCAATTGGGGAGCTTCCACCTTGTGTGGGAGCAGGTGAAGTGGAGCACCAACAAGGCCGATTAGACATGATCGGAGGTGCCATGCGAATTCGCTTCTCGCCAGAGGAAGGAAAAGGAAATTTTGCGAGGAGTTCACACCCATAGACGAGCAGACCTGAGCCGCAAGGAAGTAAAGGAAGAGAAGAAGAGGCATGCCTCTCCCAACACCCCCCGAAGGCAGCAGGGAGATCATTTCACCATAGCCGCAGCCTGCGCTGGAGAGGCAAGAAGTGGGAGGACGGGGGATGGAGAAGGAGAGGAAAGAGGACAAATGCAATCCCTCCCACAACCCCAAGTGAATTGATGAGAGTTAAGTCAGGACGCCTCTACCAACTTGGCATATCAATCAAACTTGAATGAAGTGAGAGGGTATCCAACGTTCTACAAATCATTTTGCATGGAGAGAGACAACTCGTACGAACTTGATGTGCAAAAAGGCCTCTTATTATTTAAAAAAAATAAAAATAAAAATGAAGAGAGAGATGGGAGTGGAGAGGGTACTACCCATCCTCTCATTCACGACAGCCACTCAAAACAAGAAATGACAGATATGGGGAGTGATGCCACTATGAGTAGGTGTATGTGAAAGTGTGAGAGAGAGAGGAGGGGGTTAGGGGAGGTTTTTGTGCAACAAACAGAAAATGAACTAAGACTACTTCAAAAATTAAAAGAAGAGAGGTACCCTAGGCCAACCGAAGGCGACACGTATCCATCCTTCTCCACGTGTCAAGGTGCGTCTCACGAAGTATGGACACGCAAACTTGGAAAAACCAACGGCTAAAGGCCGACGTCCCCGGCAACGGCGCCAAATTGTTGAGAAAAGGGGAACAACAACCCTAACCGCCTCACATGGAAGTGAGAGGTTTCTCCAAGTTGGGGCAAAGAATGAGAGGAGAGGTTCACCCACG
>MU260429.1:172500-177500 GCA_020310875.1 Ceratopteris richardii
ACCAACAGCTCCCCCTCAATCATTAATTGAGGTTCTTTTCTATCTTCTTTACTCCAGCCATATCCTTGAATCTTTGTAGTTTTGGTCCATCTAGACTTTTAGTCATCATATCTGCAACTTGATCTTTTGTGGGAGTGTGTATGACTTCAATCTCCTTCTCAATGACCTTCTCTCTCAGAAAATGATACTGTATTTCAATATGCTTAGTTCTAGCATGAAATACAGGATTAGCTGCCAAGTATAATGAACTCATATTGTCTCCACAAATAATAGGAGTACTCTGAATCACATCAAAAACTTTCAAAAGTGTCTTTAACCATATTACCTCTTTTGCAGCTTCCACCATACCTTTATATTCTGCTTCTGTAGATGACAAAGCAACTGTATGTTGCTTCTTGGAACACCATGAAATCAATTTGTCTCCTACATAGCACAAGTATCCATGTGTTGATCTTCTATCATCCACATTACCTGCCCAATCTGCATCACTATATATCTTGATTCTTGTATCTGAAGTAAACCCATAGTACAATCCTTCTTTGAGTGTACCCTTGATGTACCTAAGTACTCTTTGTCCTGCAATCCAATGTTCCTTTCTAGGACAATGCATGAATTGTGAAAGCACACCAACTGCATATGACAAGTCAGGCCTTGTCAATGTAGCATAAATCAAGCTACCAACCAAACTTTGATAGAGTTTCATATCTCTGAACTCTTCTCCTCCAAACCTAGACAATTTATGGTTCACTTCCAAAGGTGTAGGTGCAACCCTGCAATCTTCCATTTTAAATTTGGTTAGCAAATTTTTAAGATACCTTTCTTGGGTCACATATACTCCATGTTGAGTATAAGAGATCTCCATTCCCAAGAAGAATGATAGGTTCCCCAAATCACTGATTTTGAACTCTTTCTCCATCTGCTTCTTGATCATTTGTATTCCCTTATCATCTGTTCCTGTAAGTATTATGTCATCAACATAAATACACACATAAATGAATCCATTTTCACTTGCTTTGACTAGCAAGCTACTATCTGCCTTTGATGCTTGAAATCCAAGATCATTCAAGAATTTTACAAGCCTATAATTCCAAGCCCTTGGGGCTTGCTTCAACCCATACAAAGCTCTCTTGAGCTTACACACATAATTTGGACTCACTTGATCTTTGAACCCATCTGGTTGCTCCATGTAGACTTCATCTGAAATGTAACCATTCAAGAAAGCATTTTTAACATCTAATTGAGACAACTTCCAACCTTTACAAGCAGCAATTGCAATGATTGTCCTGATGGTTGTCATCTTTGCCACAGGACTATATGTCTCATCATAGTCCACTCCATCTGTCTGTGCATACCCTTTCACAACAAGTCTAGCTTTGTACCTAGACACACTTCCATCTGCAAATCTCTTTGTTTTGTAAACCCACTTACATCCAATAATCTTCTGACTATTAGGTTTAGGAACCAAATCCCATGTTTGATTCTCTATCAATGCATCATACTCCTCTTGCATAGCATCTTCCCAATTCTTCTTCCCTTTGGCCTCTTCATATGTAGAAGGGTCTTCATCTGCTTTTACCAAATAAGCATAATCTTTAGTAGTCAAGAATGAAGTGTCATAGCTATACCTTGTAGGTTGCCATTTGTGCCTAGATGATCTCCTAACTTCTGCACTTCTTGAGGTCTCTGGTTCATCACATTCTGGATCAAACCTTGGCCTCTTTTCAACTTCAATCTGCACTTCATTACTCTCACTTTCATCAAGTAATTGAATCTTTGCTTTACCTTTCCTTTGTTCCACTACTTCTTCATCATCTGCATGTATATTATATTTACCTACATACCAAGTACCTTGCTCATCAAATGTAACATCCTTGGATACAATAAATTGCTTTGTGGATGGACTCCACAACCTGTATCCCATTTGCTTATCATCATAGCCAATGAAAACATATTTTTCTGCCTTAGGCTCCAACTTATGCCTCAATTGAGATGGCACATATGCATATGCCAAGCATCCAAATATTCTGCAATGATCCAAGGTAGGTTTCTTACCCCACCAAGCTTCATATGGTGTCATACCCTGCAAAGCTTTACAAGGCAATCTATTAACCAAATATGTAGCTGTATTAACAGCCTCAGCCCACAAATAATTTGGGCAATTCTTCTCTTTCATCATGGACCTTGCAAACTCAACAAGTGTCCTATTTCTTCTTTCTGCTACCCCATTTTGTTGAGGAGAGTACCTGCAAGTAACTTCTCTCTTTATACCTGCATTCCACAAATAATCATTGAACTCATTTGAAAAATACTCTCCCCCTCCATCTGACCTTAGTCTCTTCAATTTTTGACCTGTAATCCTTTTTGCATATGCATGATAGTGTTTAAATGTATTAAACACTTCTGACTTTTCCTTAATCACATAAATTGTGATCCACCTGGTAGCATCATCAACATATATGACATAATATCTTGAACCATTTATACTAAAGTCCTTTGAAGGACCCCACACATCTGTATGCACCAATTCAAGTCTTTCTGAATACATAAATCCATGCTTGGAATAGGATTGCTTATGAGCCTTACCTAATTGACATGCCTCACATCTGTATGTCATGTGTTGACCTGCAATGTTAGGCATTCCAAGCACTGAATCATTGTTAATCATTTCTTTGATACCTCTTTCATTAAAGTGTCCAAGTCTTTTGTGCCAAAGATCCAATTCTGACACCTTCTGATCTCCATATGTGAACATAGCATGTCCAACATTTCCTTGTACCTTCAATGTGAAAAGCCTTCCTTCTTTCTTTCCTGCAATAACTTGTTTATACCCTTGACTAGGATCTTCCACATAAACTCCATCATTTGTAAACCTTACCTCATATCCTTTTTCCACAATTTGACCTACACTGATCAAATTCTTTGGAATTGTGGGAACATAAAGTACCTTACTCAGAAGAGTGCTCCCATCCTTAGCTTTGACTGAACCAATTGACTTTACCTTATGCTTTGTATTATCACCTGTCTGCACTGTATGATTAATTGCATTATGATCTAGGTCAGTCATCAAAGCAATATTTCCACTCAAATGATTACTACATCCTGAATCAATATAGAACACTCTCATGTCCTCATGTGAGGTTTCACATGTATTCATAATGAGAGTCGAATCCTCCTTTTGATCTGATGCATAGTTGTAGTAGGTGTTATTATAGGATTGACTTTGGAAGTTTCTTCCACCACCTCTTCCAAAAGAATTCCTACCACCTCTACCTCTGAAATTTCCTCTCTGAAATCTACCTCCTCTTGCTCTTTGATTAAAGTTCTGATAGTTACCATTGTTTTGATTATTGTGCCAACAATCATGAGATAGATGATTGGTCTTACCACATATCCAACAAGCTCTTGCATTCTCTTTGTTGTTTCTTCCTCTTCCTCTACTTCTGCCATTTCCTCTTCCTCTTATGAAGTTTGCTTGATTTGATGTACCTTCTTCTTCACCTGATTGTTGCTTCCCTTTGTTGGCTTTCTTCTTGTCTTTAGAATACATTGCATGACCTGCACTCTTATCAACATCTCCTTTGATATCATTCTCAAAAGTTAGCATATGACCTAACAATTGATTCAAATCAGGAGTAAAGTGATCTAATGAAAGTTCTGTAGATAAAATGAAAGGCTTCAATTTCTCATCTCCTCTTAGCCCTGTGAGTATTTGTCTTACCAATTTGTCTTCTTCAATATCTTCATCAACTGCACCTAAAGAATCTGCAATGTCCTTCATCTTTGTCACATAATCAGAAATTGATTGTGAGGCCTTCTTCTTGAAGGTAGTAAACTCTGCCCATAGTGAAGCCTTCCTTGATTTGGTTGTATTTTGGAAATGCTCTTCCAAAGCATTCCAAATGTCACATGCACTTTCAATTCCTCTAATGTGAGGAAGCAAATAGTCATTGACTGCCATGTAGATGATGCTTCTTGCTTGAGCATCCTTCTTCATCCAATTCTTCAAATCTGCAAGCTCCTCCCTAGTTGGAACACTAGGATCTCTGAATTCTGGCTTTTCTTCATCTCCTGTGATGTATCCTATCAGATCTTTGCTCATAAGGTGAGCTTCCATCCTCATAGACCATGCAGGATAGTTCTCTCTATCCAATTTTTCAATTTGGAGACTATCTCCCATCTTTACTTCACCTGTAGCTTCAAATGTTTAACCTTTACAGATAATAAATGTACCTTTACTTCGAATGTTGCTTCTTCTGATCCTTTTGATGCTCTTTGTATGTCTTCCTTTGATCTTTCTTCAACCTTTACCCTTCTGCACCTTCAAAATGTAAAGTTTGTATTTCTGCAATAGTCGGAGTCTTCTTCACTTCAATTTTTGACACAACCTGCTCTGATACCACTGATGGAGAGTGTTAATCTCCAAAAGAACAAGTTAACCTTGAAATTAGATCACCTCTATATCAAGGTTAACCTTAGACTCCACCAAACTTAGAGATCATTCACCAAATTATCAGAAATATTGAAAGTTCTGAAAAATTCAACTTCTCAGAAAAGTCTGCTGTAGATTAGTCACTCATTGACTAATCAATCCTGTAAAGTTTTTGATAAAACTTTGCACAACACTTCGCCTTAAGGTTGCGCAACTTTGCCAAGTTAAATCTCTCAAAAAGATTAAGTACACACTGAGAAATGTGTGAAACACTTTACCTATGTCTGAAAGTGCTTCTCTGCAATGGCGACTTTGACACCTGCAACTTCTTAGCACTGGTTCTCCCAACTCTGAACCCGTTTGATCAAGATCTTCTAGCCATAGATGGCTTATCTTCCAACTTAGATTTTGAGCCCTCACTTGTGTAAAACTTTACACTGTAGACTGAGCAATGATCATTTCATTGAAGATGAAATGTGCGCCAGATTTCTCGACTGTTAGAACATTCTTACATATGAATGTTCCTAATCAAAATTCTCACAACCTGATTACAATTAACCTCTCAAATTCT
>MU260429.1:185000-187500 GCA_020310875.1 Ceratopteris richardii
GATATATGGAACGCATTCGAATATCATTTCCAAAGTACTACCAAAGCAATGAAAGCAAGTCTATGGTTAGAGTTTACAACATTCAAGAAGAAGCCAAGTCAAAGTATTAGTGATTATGTCACTAAGATGAAGGATCTAGCTGATAGTCTTGGATCCATAGATGAAGATATTGAGGATCACAGATTGATTGCTCAACTACTTGCAGGTTTGAGAGGAGATGAAAGGTGGAAACCTTTTGTCTTATCAACAAAGCTTTCATTAAATCATTATATTCTAGATTTGAACCAGTTGCTTGGTTTGATGCTCACATTTGAGCAAGACTTGAAGGGAGATGGAGATAAAGAACAAAGTTCTGCAACGTACATGAAGAACAAGAAGAAAGGAGATAAAGGTAAAGCAAAGGATGAAGAGGAGTTGAGTTCTCAATTTTATTATGCAAGAGGTAAAGGCACTGGCAGAGGAAGACCAAGAGCCTTTGGAAGAGGTAGAGGTAATCAGAATAACAACAAGAAGGCTTGCTGGATCTGTGGACTGAGTAATCATTTGGCTCATGACTGTTGGCACAACCAACAAGGACCAAACTAGAATCAAAACAACAATAGTAGAGGTCGAGGTGGAAGATATCAAAGTAATTTTCAAAGAGTTAAGTAAACAAAGTCAAAGAAGAGGCTATGGTAGAGGTGGAGGAAGAAGTTGGGGACAGAATCAATCCTACAACACCACCTACTACAACTATGCAAATGACACACAGAATGAAAGTCATACATCATTGATGATGAATTCAATCAGCACATCAGATAAAGAAGATCTAAAGGTATCTTACATTGACTCTAGTTGTTCTAATCATTTGTCAAGAAACATAGAATTGATGTCAAAATTGGAAAAAGGTATTTCTAGTCACACAATTCAAACAAGTGATAATACAAGACATAGTGTACATTCAGTTGGTAAAGTGAAATGCAAGAGTGGAGCAGATTTGCTAACCAATGTTTTGTATGTTCCTAAAATACCTAAAAACTTGATTAGTGTGGGACAGATAGTTGAAAAAGGTTTTCAAGTCAGGTTTACAAATGAAGGAGTATTTGTTGAAGATCTAGAGAATGGATATAATGAGATTGTCGGTGGTAAGAAAGAAGGTAGACTCTTTACTTTAAGAGTACAAGGGAACATTGGTCAAGCTTTGCTCACACATGGTGAAGGAGTGATTATAGAACTTGATCTCTGGCATAAGAGATTAGGTCATTTCAATGAAAGAGGAATTAAAGCTATGGTTGCAAATCAATATGTACTAGGACTACCAAATGTGCAGAATCAACATGTGGTTTATAAATGTGAAGCATGTCAAATGGGAAAAGCACACAGGTTACCATTTCAAAAGAAAGGATTCAAACATGATGGAGTACTTGAGCTCATTCATACAGATGTATGGGGACCAACAAAAGAAGGATCTATCAGTGGCTCAAGGTATTATGTTATTTTCATTGATGATGCTACAAGATGGATAACATTATATGTTTTGAAGGAAAGATAAAAAATGTTTGGAGCCTTCAAGCATTTTCATGCATATGCAAAGAGAGTCATAGGTCAAAAGCTTAAGAGACTAAGGTCTGATGGAGGGGGAGAATACTTCTCCCAAGAGTTCAATGATTATCTTTGGAATGCAAGTATTAACGTAGAAATAACCTGTAGGTATACACCAGAACAAAATGGTGTAGCAGAAAGAAGGAATAGGACTTTGGTTGAGTTTGCTAGAGCTATGCTGAAGGACAAGAGTTGTCCAAATTATCTTTGGGTTGAGGTTGTAAATACAACTACATATCTTGTGAATAGATTACCATGTGCAGCTCTAAATGGAATGACTCCATATGAAGCTTGGTGGGGTAAGAAACCAACACTAGATCATTGTAGAGTGTTTGGATCAATTGCATATGCTTATGTTCCATCACAACTTAGAAATAAACTTGAACCAAAGGTAGAAAAATATGTGTTCATTGGTTATGATGAAAAGCAGATGGGTTACAGGTTGTGGAATCCTTTAACCAAACAATTTCTTGTTTCCAGAGATGTTACATTTGATGAACAGAAAAGTTGGTATGCAGATCAAAGTCATACAACTAAAGAATTTGAAAAATAGGTAAGAAGATGTGAGAAAGGAAAATCAATTGTGCAGGTAAATAGAGATGAAGAATATATGCAAGCGAGTACATCTAGAAGTGGATTAGCAAGAAGAAATGAAGAAGATCCTATAATTGATGAAGAGGTGTATCTAGACACTTATGAAGAATGTGAACCAAGAAGGTCAAGCAGGATAAGAAGACAACCAGAAAGGTATTCTTATGATACTTCTTACATAACTCAGAAGAACTATGCATATATGGTCAAGGATGATGAAGAACCTCAGAACTATGATGAAGTTAAAGGTCAGAAGCAATGGGAAGAAGCAATGAAGGAAGAATTCAATGCACTAGAGGAGAACAAGACATGGGAACTTGTTCCTAAA
>MU260429.1:192500-209786 GCA_020310875.1 Ceratopteris richardii
AGATGCTCAAGCTAGGAGCATTATCTATATGGCGGTCAATGACTACTTGTTACCTCACATTAGAGGTCTTGAAAGTGCAAGTGAAATATGGAATGCTTTGGAGGAGCATTTCCAAAACACTACAAAGTCAAGAAAGGCATCCTTATGGGCAGAATTTACTACTTTCAAGAAGAAGGTTTCACAATCAATATCTGATTATGTGACAAAGATGAAGGACATTGCAGATGCATTCGGAGCAGTGGATGAAGACATTGAAGAAGATAAATTGGTAAGGCAAATTCTCACAGGACTAAGAGGTGATGAGAAGTGGAAGCCTTTTATTTTATCTACAGAACTTTCATTGGATCATTTCAATCCTGATTTGAATCAATTGTTAGGACATATGCTAACTTTTGAGAATGATATCAAAGGAGATGTTGACAAGAGTGCAGGTCATGCAATGTACTCTAAAGACAAGAAGAAAACTAACAAAGGAAAGCAACAAGAAAATGAAGAAGAAGGCACAACTAGTCAAGCCAACTTCCTAAGAGGAAGAGGAGGTGGCAAAGGTAGAGGAAGAGGCAGGAGTAACAAAGATGGATCCAAAGCTTGCTGGATTTGTGGTAAGACAAATCATTTAGCTAATGATTGTTGGCATAACACTCAGAGTAATGGTGGATACAATCAGAACTATAATTCAAGAGGAAGAGGAGGCAGAAATCAAAGAGGTAATTTCAGCGGTAGAGGTAGTAGGGGTTACTTTGGAAGAAATGCAGGTAGGGGTTTCCAAAGTCAACAATATAACAATACCTACTACAATTATGCTTCAGATCAGAAGGAAGATTCAACATTGATAATGAATGCAACTTGTGAAAGGCAGAGTGAAGATCAAAGAGTCTTCTACATTGACTCAGGATGTAGCAATCACCTGAGTGGTAATATAGCCTTGATGACTGATTTGGAGAATAAGGTATCTAATCATGTTGTTCAAACAGGTGACAACACAAAGCACAATGTGAAGTCAATTGGATCACTGAAGGCCAAGGATGGTAGCACCTTATTGAGTAAGGTCTTGTATGTTCCTACAATTCCTAAGAATTTGATAAGTGTAGGACAAATTGTGGAAAAAGGTTATGAAGTAAGGTTCACTAATGAAGGAGTGTTTGTGGAAGACCCTAGCAATGGGTATAAACAAATTGTTTCACGGAAAAAAGAAGGAAGATTGTTCACATTGAAGATTCAAGGTAATGTTGGTCATGCTTTGTTCACTTATGGAGGACATAAGATCTCTGAGTTAGATCTTTGGCACAAGAGACTTGGGCATTTCAATGAAAGAGGTATTAAAGACATGATTAATAATGGTTCAGAGCTTGGATTGCCTAATGTTGCAGGTCAACATATGACATATAGATGTGAGGCATGTCAATTAGGTAAGGCTCATAAGCAACTCTATTCTAAGCATGGGTTTATGTATTCAGAGAAACTTGAGTTGGTACACACAGATGTGTGGGGACCATCAAAGGATTTCAGTATCAATGGTTCAAGGTATTATGTGATTTATGTTGATGATGCTACCAGATGGATCACTATCTATGTGATCAAAGATAAGTCAGAGGTATTCAATACTTTCAAACATTATCATATGTATGCAGAGAGAATTACAGGACATAAGTTGAAGAGACTAAGGTCAGATGGAGGGAGAGAGTATTTCTCTAATGAGTTCAGTGATTACTTGTGGAATGCAGGTATAAAAAGAGAGGTTACTTGCAGGTACTCTCCTCAACAAAATGGTGTAGCAGAAAGGAGGAATAGGACTCTTGTTGAGTTTGCAAGGTCCATGATGAAGGAGAAAAATTGCCCAAATTATTTGTGGGCTAAGGCTATAAATACAGCTACTTATTTGGTCAATAGGCTACCTTGTAAAGCCTTGCAGGGTATGACACCATATGAGGCATGGTGGGGTAAGAGACCTACATTAGATCATTGCAAAGTATTTGGATGTTTGGCCTATGCATATGTGCCATCACAATTAAGGCAGATGGGATACAGGTTGTGGAATCCATCCACAAAACATTTTCTTGTATCAAAAGATGTTACATTTGATGAGCAAGGTACTTGGTATGCAGGTACTATCAATATTAATACAGATGATGAAGAAATTGTGAGTCAAAGGAAAGGTAAATCAAAGATTCAGATATTTGATGAACAAGAGAATCATGAAGTGCAGGTTGAAGTGGAAGAGACACCAAGATTTGATCCTGAATGTGAAGAACCAGAAACCTCAAGAAGTGGAGAACTCAAGAGGTCTACAAGGCACAAATGGCAACCTACAAGGTATAGCTATGATACTTCATTCTTGACTACTAAGGATTATGCTTACATGGTTAAAGCAGATGAAGACCCTTCTACATATGAAGAGGCAAAAGGTAAAGAGATTTGGGAAAAAGCTATGCAGGAAGAATATGATGCATTAATGGAGAATCAAACATGGGATTTGGTTCCAAAACCAAATAGTCAGAAGATCATTGGATGCAAGTGGGTCTATAAGACAAAGAGATTTGCAGATGGAAGTGTGTCTAGGTACAAAGCTAGACTTGTTGTTAAAGGATTTGCTCAGACATATGGTATTGACTATGATGAGACTTATAGTCCAGTGGCAAAGATGACAACTATTAGAACACTCATAGCAATTGCTGCATGCAAAGGTTGGAAATTATGTCAATTAGATGTGAAGAATGCTTTTTTGAATGGCTATATTTCAGATGATGTTTTCATGGAGCAACCTCAAGGATTCAGAGATGAAAGATATCCAGATTATGTGTGTAAGCTCAAGAGAGCTTTATATGGCTTGAAGCAGGCCCCAAGGGCATGGAACTATAGGCTTGTAAAGTTCTTAAAGGAACTTGGATTTCAAGTATCTAAAGCAGATAGTAGCTTGCTTGTCAAAGCAAGAGATGATGGGTTCATTTACATATGTATATATGTTGATGATATAATTCTTACAGGTACAGATGAGAAAGGCATACAAAGCCTAAAGAAGCAAAAGGAGAAAGAGTTCAAAATCAGTGACTTGGGAGATTTGTCATACTTCTTGGGCATGGAAATTTCATACACTCAACATGGAGTGTATGTGACTCAATAAAGGTATTTGAAGAATTTGTTAACAAAGTTTAAGATGAATGATTGCAAAGTAGCACCTACTCCAATGGAGGTGAATCACAAATTAAGCAGATTTGGAGGTGAAGAGTTCAAGGACATGAAACAATATCAGAGTTTGGTTGGTAGTCTTATCTATGCTACATTTACTAGGCCTGATTTATCATATGCAGTTGGTGTGTTGTCTCAATTCATGCATTGTCCTAGGAAAGAGCATTGGATTGCAGGTCAAAGAGTGTTGAGGTACATTAAGGGAACACTCAAAGAGGTTTTGTATTATGGTTTTACATCAGATACAAATATCAAAATATATAGTGATGCAGATTGGGCAGGTAATCTAGATGATAGAAGGTCAACCTATGGATACATGTGTTATGTGGGAGACAAGTTAATCTCTTGGTGCTCAAAGAAGCAACATACAGTTGCTTTGTCATCTACAGAAGCAGAGTACAAAGGCATGGTTGAAGCTACAAAAGAAGTGATATGGCTTAAGACTCTCATGAAGAGTTTTGACAATATACAGAGCATACCTATCCTTTATGGTGATAACATGAGTTCATTATATCTAGCTGCTAATCCTGTTTTTCATGCCAGGACCAAACACATTGAGATACAGTATCACTTTCTAAGAGAGAAGGTGATGGATAAGGAGATTGAAGTTATACATACTTCAACAAAAGATCAGATAGCTGATATGCTTACAAAAAGTTTAGATGGACCAAAGTTATAGAAGTTCAAAGACATGGCAGGCACAAAGAAGATAAGAGAAACCTCAATTGATGATTGAGGGGGAGCTGTTGGTGCAGACCAATCACCAATTGAAGTTTGGAAGACAAAAAGATGGAGATAAGATCAATTCTTGAAGCAAAGAAGGTGGTTACATTCACAGGATGAATGATATGTACACATATGTACATTAGTGAAGACATAGATCACTTATACTTTTGTCTAGTTATAAGCTTGTACATATTTGCCTATAAATACTTTGGAAAAATGTTGGGGCAATAGAGGAGACAATAGGAGAGTATGAGAATAGTGCATTTGTAAGTTGTAAGACTCATTACAGTTCATAGGAATGAGAAGAAGTCTCTCTCATAACTCAGTTGTAATTTTCTGAGGAATAGAAGAAAAAGTTGCGCCCGAAGTTTTTGTGTCTTCTCCTTCTGTGATAGATCTTCTGTGGAATGCTTTTGTACAAGTCTAAATCTAGAGTTGATAGATCTCTGTACAAAGTTTTAGCTTCCAATTGTGATCAGGCTAAGAGAATTGTGTGTAGGAACATTTACATGTGAGAAAGTATTCATTGGTTCCTGAAACAGGCGCAAATTTTGATCTTAATGATTTGATCATTTCTCACTCCACAGTTTAAACTTTTGTGCAAGTAAGCACTTAATCTTTAAGTTGGAAGGTAAGCTACTCGTGGCTAAAAGCATTTGCTTAAACGGGTTCTATTGTGAGAGAACTATGTGTTAAAAGTTAGGGGTGTCCAAATCGAATTCTCAGAAGTGCAGATTTAGACATAGGTAACTTGCTAAGTAGATTTCTCAAGATCTACTGAATCTTTTGGAGTGATTTGACTTAGAGGAGGTGCGCAATCGTTAGGCGACACCTTGTGCAAAGTTTCATAAAAAACTTTACACATTTACTCAGTCAATGAGAAAGATATATGCAGCAGACTTACTGAGTAATTTCCTTCTTCACAGTTTGTTCAAGAATTTGATATTTGGTCATTGATCTTTTAGATTGGTGAAGGTTTTCACTTACTCTTGATATAGAGGTGTTCTAAGTTCAAGAGTAGGTTGTTCTTTTGGAGATTAACACTCTCTATAAAGATAGATAGATAGATAGATAGATACATAGATAGATAGATAGATAGATAGATAGATAGATAGATAGATAGATAGATAGATAGATAGATAGATAGATAGATATATAGATAGATATATAGATAGATAGATAGACAAACAGATAGATAGATAGATAGATAGATAGATAGATAGATAGATAGATAGATAGGTAGATAGATAGATAGATAGATAGATAGATAGATACATAGGTAGGTAGATAGATAGACAAACAGATAGATAGATAAATAGATAGATAGATAGATAGATAGATAGATAGATAGATGATGGAGAGTGTGAATCTCCAAAAGAACAAGTTAACCTTGAATTTAGATCACCTCTATATCAAGATTAACCTTAGACTCCACCAAACTTAGAGAACTTTCACCAATTTATCAGAAAATTGATTATTCTCAAAAATTCAGCTTCTTCAGAAAAGTCTGCTGCAGATTAATCACTCATTGACTAATCAATCCTGTAAAATTTTTGATAAAACTTTGCACAACACTTCGCCTTAAGGTTGCGCAACTTTGCCAAGTTAAATCTCTCAAAAAGATTGAGTACATACTGAGAAATGTGTGAAACACTTTACCTATGTCTGAAAGAGCTTCTCTGCAATGGCGACTTTGACACCTGCAACTTCTTAGCACTGGTTCTCCCAAAGTAAATCCCGTTTGATCAAGATCTTTTAGCCATAGATGGCTTACCTTCCAACTTAGATTTTAAGCCCTCACTTGTGTAAAACTTTACACTGTGGACTGAGCAATGATCATTTCATTGAAGATGAAATGTGCGCCAGATTTTACGACTCTTAGAACATTCTTACATATGAATGTTCCTAATCAAAATTCTCTCAGCCTGATTTCAATTAACCTCTCAAATTCTAGCCATAGATAGATTAGCTATGGACTTAGACACGTGCAGAAGGATTTCTCAAAAGATTAAACACAGAAGGAGCAGACTGCTAAACATCGGGCGCAAGTTTCTCGATTTCTTCAGAAAATTTACATACAAGTGAGGATAGATGATTCACTCACTTTCAATGTGTCTAATGACACTAATTTCTCTCTCCCTATTCTCTAATCTTCTTCTGCTCTATTTGCTCGACATTTTCCAACATATTTATATATGAATATATACAAGTGTATGACTAAACAAAGATATAAGTCAGCTAATGTACATATGTGTACATATCTTTGGATTTTCTGAACATGTCCTTCATTCAACCATCTGACTTTGTTTTCTTCTTGACTCCTTGATTTCATTCCTCCATAATTCTTCAATTGATGATTGTCATGCACCAACAGCTCCCCCTCAATCATTAATTGAGGTTCTTCTCTATCTTCTTTACTCCAGCCATATCCTTGAATCTTTGTAGTTTTGGTCCATCTAGACTTTTTGTCATCATATCTGCAACTTGATCTTTTGTGGGAGTGTGTATGACTTCAATCTCCTTCTCAATGACCTTCTCTCTCAGAAAATGATACTGTATTTCAATATGCTTAGTTCTAGCATGAAATACAGGATTAGCTGCCAAGTATAATGAACTCATATTGTCTCCGCAAATAATAGGAGTACTCTGAATCACATCAAAAACTTTCAAAAGTGTCTTTAGCCATATTACCTCTTTTGCAGCTTCCACCATACCTTTATATTCTGCTTCTGTAGATGACAAAGCAACTGTATGTTGCTTCTTGGAACACCATGAAATCAATTTGTCTCCTACATAGCACAAGTATCCATGTGTTGATCTTCTATCATCCACATTACCTGCCCAATCTGCATCACTATATATCTTCACTCTTGTATCAGAAGTAAATCCATAGTACAACCCTTCTCTGAGTGTACCCTTGATGTACCTAAGTACTCTTTGTCCTGCAATCCAATGTTCCTTTCTAGGACAATGCATAAATTGTGAAAGCACACCAACTGCATATGATAAATCAGGCCTTGTCAATGTAGCATAGATCAAGCTACCAACCAAACTTTGATAGAGTTTCATATCTTTGAACTCTTCTCCTCCAAACCTAGACAATTTATGGTTCACTTCCAAAGGTGTAGGTGCAACCCTGCAATCTTCCATTTTAAATTTGGTTAGCAAATTTTTAAGATACCTTTCTTGGGTCACATATACTCCATGTTGAGTATAAGAGATCTCCATTCCCAAGAAGAATGATAGGTTCCCCAAATCACTGATTTTAAACTCTTTCTCCATCTGCTTCTTGATCATTTGTATTCCCTTATCATCTGTTCCTGTAAGTATTATGTCATCAACATAAATACACACATAAATGAACCCATCTTCACTTGCTTTGACTAGCAAGCTACTATCTGCCTTTGATGCTTGAAATCCAAGATCATTCAAGAATTTTACAAGCCTATAATTCCAAGCCCTTGGGGCCTGCTTCAACCCATACAAAGCTCTCTTGAGCTTACACACATAATTTGGACTCACTTGATCTTTGAACCCATCTGGTTGCTCCATGTAGACTTCATCTGAAATGTAACCATTCAAGAAAGCATTTTTTACATCTAATTGAGATAACTTCCAACCTTTGCAAGCAGCAATTGCTATGAGTGTCCTGATGGTTGTCATCTTTGCCACAGGACTATAAGTCTCATCATAGTCCACTCCATATGTCTGTTGATGGAGAGTGTTAATCTCCAAAAGAACAAGTTAACCTTGAAATTAGATCACCTCTATATCAAGGTTAACCTTAGACTCCACCAAACTTAGAGATCATTCACCAAATTATCAGAAATATTGAAAGTTCTGAAAAATTCAACTTCTCAGAAAAGTCTGCTGCAGATTAGTCACTCATTGACTAATCAATCCTGTAAAGTTTTTGATAAAACTTTGCACAACACTTCGCCTTAAGGTTGCGCAACTTTGCCAAGTTAAATCTCTCAAAAAGATTAAGTACACACTGAGAAATGTGTGAAACACTTTACCTATGTCTGAAAGTGCTTCTCTGCAATGGCGACTTTGACACCTGCAACTTCTTAGCACTGGTTCTCCCAACTCTGAACCCGTTTGATCAAGATCTTCTAGCCATAGATGGCTTATCTTCCAACTTAGATTTTGAGCCCTCACTTGTGTAAAACTTTACACTGTAGACTGAGCAATGATCATTTCATTGAAGATGAAATGTGCGCCAGATTTCTCGGCTGTTAGAACATTCTTACATATGAATGTTCCTAATCAAAATTCTCACAACCTGATTACAATTAACCTCTCAAATTCTAGCCATAGATAGATTAGCTATGGACTTAGATACGTGCAAAAGGATTTCTCAAAAGATTAAACACAGAGAGAGCAGACAGCAAAATATCGGGCGCAAAATTTTTCGATTTCTCAGAAAATTTACATCTAAGTGAGGATGGACAATTCACTCACTCTTCATGTGTCTAATGACACTAATTTCTCTCTCCCTATTCTCAAAAATTCTTCTGCTCTACTTGCCCGACATTTTCCAACATATTTATAGATGAATATATACAAGTGTATGACTAAATAAAGATATAAGTCAGCTAATGTACATATGTGTACATATCTTTAGATTTTCTGAACATGTCCTTCCTTCAATCACCTGACTTTGTTTTCTTCTTGACTCCTTGTCTTCATTCCTCCATAATTCTTCAATTGATGATTGTTATGCACCAACAGCTCCCCCTCAATCATTAATTGAGGTTCTTTTCTATCTTCTTTACTCCAGCCATATCCTTGAATCTTTGTAGTTTTGGTCCATCTAGACTTTTAGTCATCATATCTGCAACTTGATCTTTTGTGGGAGTGTGTATGACTTCAATCTCCTTCTCAATGACCTTCTCTCTCAGAAAATGATACTGTATTTCAATATGCTTAGTTCTAGCATGAAATACAAGATTAGCTGCCAAGTATAATGAACTCATATTGTCTCCACAAATAATAGGAGTACTCTGAATCACATCAAAAACTTTCAAAAGTGTCTTTAACCATATTACCTCTTTTGCAGCTTCCACCATACCTTTATATTCTGCTTCTGTAGATGACAAAGCAACTGTATGTTGCTTCTTGGAACACCATGAAATCAATTTGTCTCCTACATAGCACAAGTATCCATGTGTTGATCTTCTATCATCCACATTACCTGCCCAATCTGCATCACTATATATCTTGATTCTTGTATCTGAAGTAAACCCATAGTACAATCCTTCTTTGAGTGTACCCTTGATGTACCTAAGTACTCTTTGTCCTGCAATCCAATGTTCCTTTCTAGGACAATGCATGAATTGTGAAAGCACACCAACTGCATATGACAAGTCAGGCCTTGTCAATGTAGCATAAATCAAGCTACCAACCAAACTTTGATAGAGTTTCATATCTCTGAACTCTTCTCCTCCAAACCTAGACAATTTATGGTTCACTTCCAAAGGTGTAGGTGCAACCCTGCAATCTTCCATTTTAAATTTGGTTAGCAAATTTTTAAGATACCTTTCTTGGGTCACATATACTCCATGTTGAGTATAAGAGATCTCCATTCCCAAGAAGAATGATAGGTTCCCCAAATCACTGATTTTGAACTCTTTCTCCATCTGCTTCTTGATCATTTGTATTCCCTTATCATCTGTTCCTGTAAGTATTATGTCATCAACATAAATACACACATAAATGAATCCATTTTCACTTGCTTTGACTAGCAAGCTACTATCTGCCTTTGATGCTTGAAATCCAAGATCATTCAAGAATTTTACAAGCCTATAATTCCAAGCCCTTGGGGCTTGCTTCAACCCATACAAAGCTCTCTTGAGCTTACACACATAATTTGGACTCACTTGATCTTTGAACCCATCTGGTTGCTCCATGTAGACTTCATCTGAAATGTAACCATTCAAGAAAGCATTTTTAAAATCTAATTGAGACAACTTCCAACCTTTACAAGCAGCAATTGCAATGATTGTCCTGATGGTTGTCATCTTTGCCACAGGACTATATGTCTCATCATAGTCCACTCCATATGTCTGTGCATACCCTTTCACAACAAGTCTAGCTTTGTACCTAGACACACTTCCATCTGCAAATCTCTTTGTTTTGTAAACCCACTTACATCCAATAATCTTCTGACTATTAGGTTTAGGAACCAAATCCCATGTTTGATTCTCTATCAATGCATCATACTCCTCTTGCATAGCATCTTCCCAATTCTTCTTCCCTTTGGCCTCTTCATATGTAGAAGGGTCTTCATCTGCTTTTACCAAATAAGCATAATCTTTAGTAGTCAAGAATGAAGTGTCATAGCTATACCTTGTAGGTTGCCATTTGTGCCTAGATGATCTCCTAACTTCTGCACTTCTTGAGGTCTCTGGTTCATCACATTCTGGATCAAACCTTGGCCTCTCTTCAACTTCAATCTGCACTTCATTACTCTCACTTTCATCAAGTAATTGAATCTTTGCTTTACCTTTCCTTTGTTCCACTACTTCTTCATCATCTGCATGTATATTATATTTACCTGCATACCAAGTACCTTGCTCATCAAATGTAACATCCTTGGATACAATAAATTGCTTTGTGGATGGACTCCACAACCTGTATCCCATTTGCTTATCATCATAGCCAATGAAAACATATTTTTCTGCCTTAGGCTCCAACTTATGCCTCAATTGAGATGGCACATATGCATATGCCAAGCATCCAAATATTCTGCAATGATCCAAGGTAGGTTTCTTACCCCACCAAGCTTCATATGGTGTCATACCCTGCAAAGCTTTACAAGGCAATCTATTAACCAAATATGTAGCTGTATTAACAGCCTCAGCCCACAAATAATTTGGGCAATTCTTCTCTTTCATCATTTACCTTGCAAACTCAACAAGTGTCCTATTTCTTCTTTCTGCTACCCCATTTTGTTGAGGAGAGTACCTGCAAGTAACTTCTCTCTTTATACCTGCATTCCACAAATAATCATTGAACTCATTTGAAAAATACTCTCCCCCTCCATCTGACCTTAGTCTCTTCAATTTTTGACCTGTAATCCTTTCTGCATATGCATGATAGTGTTTAAATGTATTAAACACTTCTGACTTTTCCTTAATCACATAAATTGTGATCCACCTGGTAGCATCATCAACATATATGACATAATATCTTGAACCATTTATACTAAAGTCCTTTGAAGGACCCCACACATCTGTATGCACCAATTCAAGTCTTTCTGAATACATAAATCCATGCTTGGAATAAGATTGCTTATGAGCCTTACCTAATTGACATGCCTCACATCTGTATGTCATGTGTTGACCTGCAATGTTAGGCATTCCAAGCACTGAATCATTGTTAATCATTTCTTTGATACCTCTTTCATTAAAGTGTCCAAGTCTTTTGTGCCAAAGATCCAATTCTGACACCTTCTGATCTCCATATGTGAACATAGCATGTCCAACATTTCCTTGTACCTTCAATGTGAAAAGCCTTCCTTCTTTCTTTCCTGCAATAACTTGTTTATACCCTTGACTAGGGTCTTCCACATAAACTCCATCATTTGTAAACCTTACCTCATATCCTTTTTCCACAATTTGACCTACACTGATCAAATTCTTTGGAATTGTGGGAACATAAAGTACCTTACTCAGAAGAGTGCTCCCATCCTTAGCTTTGACTGAACCAATTGACTTTACCTTATGCTTTGTATTATCACCTGTCTGCACTGTATGATTAATTGCATTATGATCTAGGTCAGTCATCAAAGCAATATTTCCACTCAAATGATTACTACATCCTGAATCAATATAGAACACTCTCATGTCCTCATGTGAGGTTTCACATGTATTCATAATGAGAGTCGAATCCTCCTTTTGATCTGATGCATAGTTGTAGTAGGTGTTATTATAGGATTGACTTTGGAAGTTTCTTCCACCACCTCTTCCAAAAGAATTCCTACCACCTCTACCTCTGAAATTTCCTCTCTGAAATCTACCTCCTCTTGCTCTTTGATTAAAGTTCTGATAGTTACCATTGTTTTGATTATTGTGCCAACAATCATGAGATAGATGATTGGTCTTACCACATATCCAACAAGCTCTTGCATTCTCTTTGTTGTTTCTTCCTCTTCCTCTACTTCTGCCATTTCCTCTTCCTCTTATGAAGTTTGCTTGATTTGATGTACCTTCTTCTTCACCTGATTGTTGCTTCCCTTTGTTGGCTTTCTTCTTGTCTTTAGAATACATTGCATGACCTGCACTCTTATCAACATCTCCTTTGATATCATTCTCAAAAGTTAGCATATGACCTAACAATTGATTCAAATCAGGAGTAAAGTGATCTAATGAAAGTTCTGTAGATAAAATGAAAGGCTTCCATTTCTCATCTCCTCTTAGCCCTGTGAGTATTTGTCTTACCAATTTGTCTTCTTCAATATCTTCATCAACTGCACCTAAAGAATCTGCAATGTCCTTCATCTTTGTCACATAATCAGAAATTGATTGTGAGGCCTTCTTCTTGAAGGTAGTAAACTCTGCCCATAGTGAAGCCTTCCTTGATTTGGTTGTATTTTGGAAATGCTCTTCCAAAGCATTCCAAATGTCACATGCACTTTCAAGTCCTCTAATGTGAGGAAGCAAATAGTCATTGACTGCCATGTAGATGATGCTTCTTGCTTGAGCATCCTTCTTCATCCAATTCTTCAAATCTGCAAGCTCCTCCCTAGTTGGAACACTAGGATCTCTGAATTCTGGCTTTTCTTCATCTCCTGTGATGTATCCTATCAGATCTTTGCTCATAAGGTGAGCTTCCATCCTCATAGACCATGCAGGATAGTTCTCTCTATCCAATTTTTCAATTTGGAGACTATCTCCCATCTTTACTTCACCTGTAGCTTCAAATCTTTAACCTTTACAGATAATAAATGTACCTTTACTTCGAATGTTGCTTCTTCTGATCCTTTTGATGCTCTTTGTATGTCTTCCTTTGATCTTTCTTCAACCTTTACCCTTCTGCACCTTCAAAATGTAAAGTTTGTATTTCTGCAATAGTCGGAGTCTTCTTCACTTCAATTTTTGACACAACCTGCTCTGATACCACTGATGGAGAGTGTTAATCTCCAAAAGAACAAGTTAACCTTGAAATTAGATCACCTCTATATCAAGGTTAACCTTAGACTCCACCAAACTTAGAGATCATTCACCAAATTATCAGAAATATTGAAAGTTCTGAAAAATTCAACTTCTCAGAAAAGTCTGCTGCAGATTAGTCACTCATTGACTAATCAATCCTGTAAAGTTTTTGATAAAACTTTGCACAACACTTTGCCTTAAGGTTGCGCAACTTTGCCAAGTTAAATCTCTCAAAAAGATTAAGTACACACTGAGAAATGTGTGAAACACTTTACCTATGTCTGAAAGTGCTTCTCTGCAATGGCGACTTTGACACCTGCAACTTCTTAGCACTGGTTCTCCCAACTCTGAACCCGTTTGATCAAGATCTTCTAGCCATAGATGGCTTATCTTCCAACTTAGATTTTGAGCCCTCACTTGTGTAAAACTTTACACTGTAGACTGAGCAATGATCATTTCATTGAAGATGAAATGTGCGCCAGATTTCTCGACTGTTAGAACATTCTTACATATGAATGTTCCTAATCAAAATTCTCACAACCTGATTACAATTAACCTCTCAAATTCTAGCCATAGATAGATTAGCTATGGACTTAGATACGTGCAAAAGGATTTCTCAAAAGATTAAACACAGAGAGAGCAGACAGCAAAATATCGGGCGCAAAATTTTTCGATTTCTCAGAAAATTTACATCTAAGTGAGGATGGACAATTCACTCACTCTTCATGTGTCTAATGACACTAATTTCTCTCTCCCTATTCTCAAAAATTCTTCTGCTCTACTTGCCCGACATTTTCCAACATATTTATAGATGAATATATACAAGTGTATGACTAAATAAAGATATAAGTCAGCTAATGTACATATGTGTACATATCTTTAGATTTTCTGAACATGTCCTTCCTTCAATCACCTGACTTTGTTTTCTTCTTGACTCCTTGTCTTCATTCCTCCATAATTCTTCAATTGATGATTGTTATGCACCAACATCTGTGCATACCCTTTCACAACAAGTCTAGCTTTGTACCTAGACACACTTCCATCTGCAAATCTTTTAGTCTTGTAAACCCACTTACAACCAATGATTTTCTGACTATTAGGTTTAGGAACCAAATCCCATGTTTGATTCTCTATCAATGCATCATACTCCTCTTGCATAGCATCTTCCCAATTCTTCTTCCCTTTGGCCTCTTCATATGTAGAAGGGTCTTCATCTGCTTTTACCAAATAAGAATAATCTTTAGTAGTTAAGAATGAAGTGTCATAGCTATACCTTGTAGGTTGCCATTTGTGCCTAGATGACCTTCTAACTTCTGCACTTCTTGAAGTTTGTGGTTCATCACATTCTGGATCAAACCTTGGCCTCTCTTCAACTTCAACCTGCACTTCATTGTTCTCACTTTCATCAAGTAATTGAATCTTTGCTTTACCTTTTCTTTGATCCACTACTTCTTCATCATCTGCATGTATATTATATTTACCTGCATACCAAGTACCTTGCTCATCAAATGTAACATCCTTGGATACAATAAATTGCTTTGTGGATGGACTCCACAACCTATATCCCATTTGCTTATCATCATAGCCAATGAAAACATACTTTTCTGCCTTAGGCTCCAACTTATGCCTCAATTGAGATGGCACATATGCATATGCCAAGCATCCAAATATTCTGCAATGATCTAAGGTAGGTTTCTTACCCCATCAAGCTTCATATGGTGTCATGCCCTGCAAAGCTTTACAAGGCAATCTATTGACCAAGTATGTAGCTGTATTTACAGCCTCTGCCCACAAATAATTTGGACAATTCTTCTCTTTCATCATGGACCTTGCAAACTCATCAAGAGTCCTATTTCTTCTTTCTGCTACCCCATTTTGTTGAGGAGAATACCTGCAAGTAACTTCTCTCTTTATACCTGCATTCCACAAATAATCATTGAACTCATTTGAAAAATACTCTCCCCCTCCATCTGACCTTAGTCTCTTTAATTTTTCACCTGTAATCCTTTCTGCATATGCATGATAGTGTTTAAATGTATTAAACACTTCTGACTTTTCTTTAATCACATAAATTGTGATCCACCTGGTAGCATCATCAACATATATGGCATAATATCTTGAACCATTTATACTAAAGTCCTTTGAAGGACCCCACACATCTGTATGCACCAATTCAAGTCTTTCTGAATACATAAATCCATGCTTGGAATAGGATTGCTTATGAGCCTTACCTAATTGACATGCCTCACATCTGTATGTCATGTGTTGACCTGCAATGTTAGGCAATCCAAGCACTGAATCATTGTTAATCATTTCTTTAATACCTCTTTCATTAAAGTGTCCAAGTCTTTTGTGCCAAAGATCCAATTCTGACACCTTTTGCTCTCCATATGTGAACATAGCATGTCCAACATTTCCTTGTACCTTCAATGTGAAAAGCCTTCCTTCTTTCTTTCCTGCAATAATTTGTTTATACCCTTGACTAGGGTCTTCCACATAAACACCATCATTGGTAAACCTTACCTCATATCCTTTTTCCACAATTTGACCTACACTGATCAAATTCTTTGGAATTGTGGGAACATAAAGAACCTTACTCAGAAGAGTGCTCCCATCCTTAGCTTTGACTGAACCAATTGACTTTACCTTATGCTTTGTATTATCACCTGTCTGAACTGTATGATTAATTGCATTATGATCTAGGTCAGTCATCAAAGCAATATTTCCACTCAAATGATTACTACATCCTGAATCAATATAAAACACTCTCATGTCCTCATGTGAGGTTTCACAAGTATTCATAATGAGAGTCGAGTCCTCTTTTTGATCTGATGCATAGTTGTAGTAGGTGCTATTATAGGATTGATTTTGGAAGCTTCTTCCTCCACCTCTTCCAAAAGAATTCCTACCACCTCTACCTCTGAAGTTTCCTCTCTGAAATCTACCACCTCTTGCTCTTTGATTAAAGTTCTGATAATTACCATTGTTTTGATTATTATGCCAACAATCATGAGATAGATGATTGGTCTTACCAGATATCCAACAAGCTCTTGCATTATCTTTGTTGTTTCTGCCTCTTCCTCTACTTCTGCCACTTCCTTTTCCTCTTATGAAGTTTGCTTGGTTTGAAGTACCTTCTTCTTCACCTGATTGTTGCTTTCCTTTGTTAGCTTTCTTCTTGTCTTTAGAGTACATTGCATGACCTGCACTCTTATCAACATCTCCTTTGATATCATTCTCAAAAGTTAGCATATGACCTAACAATTGATTCAAATCAGGAGTAAAATGATCTAATGAAAGTTCTGTAGATAAATGAAAGGCTTCCACTTCTCATCTCCTCTTAGCCCTGTGAGTATTTGTCTTACCAATTTGTCTTCTTCAATATCTTCATCCACTGCACCTAGAGAGTCTGCAATGTCCTTCATCTTTGTCACATAATCAGAGATTGATTGTGAGGCCTTCTTCTTAAAAGTAGTAAACTCTGCCCATAGTGAAGCTTTCCTTGATTTGGTTGTATTTTGGAAATGCTCTTCCAAAGCATTCCAAATGTCACATGCACTTTCAAGTCCTCTAATGTGAGGAAGCAAATAGTCATTGACTGCCATGTAGATTATGCTCCTTGCTTGAGCATCCTTCTTCATCCAATTCTTTAGATCTGACAATTCTTCCCTAGTTGGAACACTAGGATCTCTGAATTTAGGCTTCTCTTCTTCACCTGTAATGTAGGCTATCAAATCTTTGCTCATAAGATGAGCTTCCATCCTCATAGACCAAGCTGGATAGTTCTCTCTATCCAACTTTTCAATTTGGAGACTATCTCCCATCCTTGCTTCACCTGTAGTCTCAAAACTTTAACCTTTACAGATAATGAATGTACCTTTACTTCGAATGTTGCTCCTTCTGATCCTTTTGATACTCTTTGTATGTCTTCCTTCAAGTTTTCTTCAGCCTTTACCCTTCTGCACCTTCAAAATGTAAAGATTTGTACTTCTGCAATAGTCGGAGTCATCTTCACTTCAATTTTGACACAACCTGCTCTGATACCACTGATGGAGAGTGTTAATCTCCAAAATAACAAGTTAACCTTGAATTTAGATCACCTCTATATCAAGATTAACCTTAGACTCCACCAAACTTAGAGAACTTTCACCAATTTATCAGAAAATTGATTATTCTGAAAAATTCAGCTTCTTCAGAAAAGTCTGCTGCAGATTAA
>MU260430.1:7500-12500 GCA_020310875.1 Ceratopteris richardii
TAGTGAGGATTTGAATTTGAACTTTAATTCAAATCTCCTAGAATCTTGTACCTAAAAGTGAATGAGATATTCTCTCAATCATTCATCTACTTTTCCACGACTTTCTCAAGTAGGTGTGATTACAAAAAGTGATTAAAGTCATATAGACTTTTACATGAGATAAATGGTAAGAACAATAAGACTAGGTTCCTATGGTTTATTCTTCAAGTGATATCCTCATGAATTAACCTAAGCTAGGCTTCCAAGATCCAAGCTTTATGTTGAGTCTTCAAGGTTGATATCCAAGCCAAGTGTTAAGGCTTGAATTACACCAACAGCTCCCCCTCAAGCCAAACACTTTGGCTCAAGTCTTCATCTCTAGTCTTCAATTATTTCCTGCAATCCAATCATGGATTTAAATCTGCATAGCTTGCTTCCATCCAGAGCCTTAGTAAGCAAATCTGCACATTGCATATTAGTAGACACATATGACAATTGAATATCTTTGCTAAGTAACTTCTCCCTCACATAGTGGTAGTGAACCTCTATGTGTTTTGTCCTAGCATGATAAATTGGATTAGCTGCTAGGTGAAGAGAACTTGTGTTATCACCAAATATAATTGGTGGCCTTGTGTATAGGCCCAATTCTGAATATAAGAGCTTCAACCATATGGCTTCTTGAGTGGCATTTGCTAGCCCTCTATACTCTGCCTCAGTAGATGACAAAGCTATTGTGGGTTGTTTCTTGGATGACCAAGAAATTGGTTTATCACCTGCAAAACATATGTAACCAGATGTGCTTCTCCTGTCATCCTTGCAACCTGCCCAATCTGAATCTGAATATACCTTAATATCAATGTCTGATGAATAGGGAAAGTACAAACCATGATTTTGTGTTCCTTTTAGGTACTTTACTATCTTCTTTGCTGCCTCCAAATGAGGTACTCTGGGTTTGTGCATAAATTGGCTAAGTACACTAACACCATATGATATATCAATCCTGGTTAAGGTAGCATAATTTAGACTACCTACCATACTTTGGTAACCTGTAATATCTTGGAGTTCTTCCCCTTCATGAGCACTGAGTTTGTGGTTGACCTCCATAAGAGTGCTTGAGACTTTAGCTTCCTGCAAATTAAACTTCTTGACCATGTCCTGAATGTACTTCTTCTGAGTAATAAAGATACCTGAATTTGTATACACCAATTCAAGTCCTAGGAAGTACTTCAATAATCCAAGATCATTGATCTTGAATTCCTTCATCATCTGTCCTTTGATGTGTCTAATTCCCTGAACATCATTTCCTGTAATAATGATGTCATCAACATAGACACACAAATATATTACCTCTGAATTGTTCCTTTTGATAAATAATGAAGTATCTGCTTTACTCATTATAAATCCTTGGTCTAGGAGGTAGGTTGTCAACCTGTAATTCCATGCTCTAGGTGCCTGCTTCAATCCATACAGAGCCTTCTTCAATTTACACACATGATTTACCTTCTTGGGATCTTCATAGCCAGGTGGTTGTGACATGTAGACTTCTTCAGATATCCATCCATTCAAGAATGCATTCTTCACATCCAATTGGTACATGTTCCAATTCTTGGATGCAGCTACACTCACCATAACTCTGATAGTTGGCATCTTAGCCACAGGAGAAAATGTCTCCTCATAATCAATGCCTTGGGTTTGTGCAAAACCCTTGGCTACCAACCTAGCTTTATACCTGTTTATTGTACCATCTGAATTCCTTTTGAGTTTGTAGATCCATCTGGATCCTATCACCTTCATGGAGTCCTTCTTGGGTACCAAGTCCCAAGTATCACTCTCCTTGAGAGCCTCCATTGCTTCCTTCCATTCTGGTTTAGTGATTGCTTCTTCAAATGTACCTGGTTCTTCATTCAAGAGATCCTTTGCAAGATATACAGAGTGCTTGGTTACAAGTGAAGTATCATACCCATACCTAATAGGCTTTTTCTTTTCTCTCTGAGATCTCCTCATAGCTTGTGTTGAGGATTCTGGATTATCTTCTAGTTGCTTCATCTTCATCTTCCCTTTGGATTTCCAAGCCTTAAACTCTTCAATGTTGATGGTGTCTTCATCATCTGAGCTTGTGTCCTCTTTCTGAATTGGTTCTTCTCTGATAAGTTTGGGAAAGTCTTCTTCCATGTCATAAGGTAGACTAACCTTCCTGCATTCATTTTCATACCATGAATCATTCTCATCAAAGATGACATCTCTGCTTACCTTAAAGCCTTTGTTTGAGGGGTTATAGAACCTGTATCCCTTCTGATTCAAATCATAACCAATGAAGATACATTTTTCAGCTTTAGGGTCTAGTTTTCCCCTTACCTGTGAGGGAATATGCACATATGCAACACAACCAAAGATTTTGCAATGATCCAGAGATGGTCTCTTACCATGCCAAGCCTCATAGGGTGTCATTCCATCAAGTGTCTTTGATGGCAACCTGTTAATTAAATATGTGGCAGTAGATACACTCTCTGCCCATAGATAATTTGGCAATTTCTTTTCATTTAGCATAGACCTAGCTGTCTGTACAATGAGTCTATTCCTCCTTTCAGCTACCCCATTTTGTTCAGGTGAGTACCTTGTAGTAATTTCCCTCTTGATGCCTCTTTCCTGCAAGAAATCTTCAAAGTCATTGGAGAAGTATTCTCCACCACCATCTGACCTTAGCTTCTTCAAATGTCTACCTGTTTGATTTTCAACTAATGCAAGATACTTTTTGAAACAATTAAATACTTCATCTTTATGTTTCATGAAGTATAGGACAGTCCACCTGCTATAGTCATCAATAAAGGACACATAGTACCTTGATCCAGATATGGATGGCTCCTTGCTAGGTCCCCAAACATCTGTATGCACCAATTCTAGATAATCTTCATGCATAAAACCTTTCTTGGTATAGGGCAATCTGTGTGACTTACCAAATTGACAAGCCCCACACTTGTATATCATGTGTTGCTTGGATACATTAGGTATCCCAAGCACACATTGATCCCTACTCATTTGTTTTATGGTCCTCTCTCCAATGTGACCTAATCTCTTGTGCCAAATCTCCAATTCTGATAGTGTTTGATCCTTATAGTTGTACAAAGCAATACTCTTAGTGTCTTCAAGTTCAAAGGTAAACAATCTACCTGATTTTTCTCCCTTGGCTATCCTTCTGAATCCATGTCTTGGATCCTCCACATATGCACCATGTTGAGTGAACCTGACCTGTAGACCTTTTTCCACAATCTGACCTACACTCATCAGATTCTTCGTGATTGTTGGAACATACAATACTTTGCTCAATAAATTCTCATTACCATCACTAGTTTTGACATTGCCTACTTTAACAACTGAATGTTTAGTGTCATCACCTGTCTGCACTTGATGCTTGCCTTTGGGTTCTTCCAAATCAGAAAGTAGTGCAACATTTCCAGCTACATGATTAGAGCAACCTGAATCAATATAGAATAAGTGATCATCATTGATACCTGACTTAGATGTCATATTCATGATCAATAGGGAATCATCTTGCTCCTCTGCATAATTGTTGTAATCCTTCCTATTTCTGTATCCACCTTGATAGTTGCCATTGTGATTGTAGTTGTTGTTATAATTATTGTTGTAGCCATGATAGCTTTGAGATTGGTTGAATCTGCCTCTGCCTTGAGAGTATCCTCCTCTTTGGTGACCTCTTCCTCTTTGGTTCTTGTAGTTTTTGTAACATTCATCTGTAGTATGGTTAGACAAGCCACAAATATTGCATGGAGATTGGTTGTAGGGTCTCCCCCTACCTGACTTACCTCCTCTGCCTCTACCTCTTGAAGATCTACCTCTCCCTGCATAGTTTGCTTGGGAGGTAGAGCCTTCTTCATCAACCTTTTTGTTTTTACCCTTGTCTTTAGTCTTCTTATCAGTATATAGGGCAGAGGGATTGTTACCTTTTGATTGCTCTCCATTCTTTGTGATCTTTGCTTCATGTGTGAAGAGTTGTCCAATCAGAGTTGTTAGATCAGGTGCTTGGATGTCCATGTATAAGTCCATTGTTGTGGTAAAGCTCTCCCACTTGTCATCTGCCTTTAGTCCATTGATCACTTGTCTGACTATTTGCTCTTCCTCAATCTCCTCTCCAACACTTGCAAGTTGGTCTGCAATGTCCTTGACTTTGGTAACAAAATCTGAGACAGATTGTTTTGATTGCTTCCTAAGAGTTGTAAACTCAACCCATAGCTGATTCTTTCTGGCCCTTGTGCTTGATGAAAAATAAGTTGACAAGGTTTCCCAAGTCTCTTGGGAAGTTTTGCAACTCCTTATGTGTGGTAGAAGGAAATCAGAAATAGAGTTTAGAAGATATGACCTTGCCAAAGCATCTTTTGCACACCATTGATTGAGTCTCTCTTGCTCTTCCTTGGTGGGTAGGCCTCTTGCTTTGAATGAGGGCAATTCCTCATCTCCTGATATGAATCCAAACAAGCTCCTTCCTTGTAGATAGGCCTTCATCCTTAGAGACCAAGCTTGGTAGTTGTTCCTGTCTAATTTGTCAATGAAGGAAGGGAAACCATCACCCATGATTACCTTCTTTGCTCTGATACCACTGTTGGGAGTGATGGTTGGATGCACTCAGAAGATCAAGTTGGTGCTGCTAGACCTTCTTCACACCTGCCCTCCTTTGACTCCAGATATGCTTAGTAGACTTCTTGAGCTTCCAAATGATACAAGAAACCATATATGTGCTTTGCAAATGTTATGAGTAATGATCAAATCAAGACAGACTACTTGTGACTTCAAAATCCTGAAAAACTTGCTATTTTGGTATTAACACCTGCTCAGTGTTATGCTCAGTGTGACCAGTGTAGTTGCAATTAGCAAAATTCCTTCTAGAGATATTCTATTAGCTTAGTAAGCTTCCATTTGCAAGTGGAATGAAGGGAAATGATAAACTACACTCATAGAAATCACTTTAGCAAAATAAGGTGTACCCCCGATTTTTTAGGAGACTTACA
>MU260430.1:17500-47500 GCA_020310875.1 Ceratopteris richardii
TAAATTGTGCTCATTTTATTCATTGAAATATTACATGTTGTATTGTCATATGGAGAATTTTGATGTATCAATTTTTATCAGTCAAGATTCTAGTACAGTAGTGATGGAAAATTCCCACTATAGATCTAATAGTAATTTCTTAAAAAGTACATGTCATATTAGTGGTTCTATGCATGTTGACTCGTTGGAATAATACTCACTTGCATTTCTTCAAAAAACTTATGCAAGAGTTTGACTATTAGAAATGTTTTCATGAAATTACAACACAACATTGCAAGTGAAAATTGGAGGTTATCAGCAAGTCCTTTGCATCATGATCAATGTCATGCACAAAAAGTGTTTTAGGGTTCAACTTGGAACTCAAGTTACATAAGAGGCATCATTGATTATTTTATACTAACAAGTTTCTGTGGTATATCCTATCCATGCTCAAGGTACATAATGACCACCTTGGATGAAGCTCCATCAGAGAGGATGAAGTGGTCTACATGCAACAGAAGTCACCATACAATCATAGAGTGGCTCAATATGACAGAGTGAAGTTGATTAAGAATATCAAAATAGTTCATACCCTCATCCATAGAATCATTCTTGTGAGCATGATGAAGATCAACTGCCATAGATGTGACCATTCATAAAAAGATTCTAAGGACATGCACAAAGGGGAATAATAGATCCACTAATAATTGGTGATGAACCATTTGAATTCAATCTACCTCCAAATGGAACATGGCTGATGAAACATGCATGAAGTAACCATTCCAAGTCATCCAAAAAGGAGAGCTTCAAGGAATCATCATGAAACATATGCATATTCCAACATCATATCAAGTAGAGGCTATAAAGTCACTACTATAAGGTCAATGAACACTACCCACATATGAGAAAAGAAACATATGCCATAAATTGTGTCACAATGTCAATCAAGGCATAGATGTAAAATGAATAAGAACTACCAACCACATCATAGATCATATGTAGCACAACCTAAAGTTTCCCCTAATGCAAAAGCAACAAAAAAGTGAGCAAATGTTATCGATCCTTAGTGATTCAAAGTTAATGCACTAGACTTTGGATATAATCAATAGCACTTCAAGCCATCCAAGAGGAAGGAGATGCATTCCTTACTTCTATTTTGAAAGATATTGACTTGTGTGTAGCTCATGTGAAGGTGATGACCATACAACCAAAGAAACTAGATGGGACCAAACATGATTATGTAATCATTCTTGTTGAAGAGATACATTTTGTAAAATCACATTTCCATTATGATAATCTACTTTTCATAATCTTTCTTACACATGCTCAAGTCCACATTGATCTATATCATATGTTCATAACTGTATCAACTTGCGTAAAGATTGTATGTGTGCAAAACAAATCCCTTAGAATCAAAACTAGTATTTGCATTGTTCAACTAGGTTGTGCATATAATAAGGTCCATGAACCTAAAATTTGAAAGAAGGGAGTTGTATTGTCACTAACCACATCATATTCAAATGTCCTAGGAAGAAGATACAAGCTGGGTTTAAGACTTCCACGATCACCATTCCACATCAAAAGATCATCATTTGAGTCAGAAAAGGAGTAATATCCATCATGAGAATCATGCCCTTGATTCTTTAGCTAGATATACTACAATCCCTTTCTAGTACCATCATGGATATCCATCATCATCGTGTTCCAATACAACATATAAAGAACTCTAAGAAGACCAATAACTATGAAGATTCAATTTCCAAAAAATATCATAGTTACATAGCTACTTCGCATGGAACTTATCGCTTTGAGAGGGAGATGATGTCATAAACACAAAGGAAACCAATGTAAAACCATAAATTCTATGAAAATATTTATATCTCATGAATGATTTAAAATTTGGAGAAATGGATGCTACCATCATGTCCAGAACATGCAAAAACCCTAAGATTGACTGTTTATTTGCCCAATTCTGACATCTAGAGCCTTGGAAACCTAAAAAAGCACCAGAAAAGGGGCAGCCACAGAAACGCGGGATTGGCCTCTGCAAAAGTTTTGCAGAGGCCAATCCCGCGTTTCTGTGGCTGCCCCTTTTCTGGTGCTTTTTGAGGTTTCCAAGGCTCTAGATGTCAGAATTGGGCAAATAAACAGTCAATCTTAGGGTTTTTGCATGTTCTGGACATGATGGTAGCATCCATTTCTCCAAAATCTAAACCATTCATGAGATATAAACCTTTTTTTGGTGCTTTGAGGTCATGCAAAGTCATCAAATGGTGGAAATAAGTATTAATTCTTGCAAATTTTAGGAAAATTATGCAACCCAAGAACTAGATAGGAGCATATATGACTATGTGATCATTCTTCTTGAAGAGATGTTTTGTAATTAGAATTATCTCATTGGTAATATAGTTTTTCATAACCTTTCTTACACATGCTCAACTCCACATTGATCTATATCATATGTTCACAATCATATGCACTCAAGTCAACATGCTATGTGTGCAGAGCAAATCATTTATGGTTATAAAGTCATTTTTCCATTGGTAAATTGAGTTGAGCACATAATGAGTTTCATGGACATTCAATTTGTAATAATAAAGTTTCATATCCACTAGAAATAAACTTGCATGGCCTCAAAAGCACAAAAAAAGTTCATCCATATAAACACACAATAGGCCTCTACAAAACTTTTGCGAAGACATATCCCATGTTTCTATGGCTCCTCTTTTTTGATACTTTTGACGCCATGCAAGGTTATTTTTAGTGGATATGAAACTTTATTATTTAGATTTTTAGAGTCGTGGAACTTATTTCTAACAAGTCACTTACTCTATAGTGATCCATGCATATACAACTTCTACAATGGGAGCCAGTATAAACAAACATAGTCACATGAGATAAAATAGTTTGCAAAGTATAATTTAGGATAATATCCTCATGTGTAGCATTCTTGTTGTGCCTCTATACCCCACATAAGGCAGAAATCCCCCTTTGAACTCCTCCCATTAAGGTTCTATGGGGAAATTCCATGGCACCAGAGGGCCTTCATTTTCAGCTTGAATGGCATTCAAATTGGCAAAACTTTTATGCCCCACTTACTTCATGGCATCAATCACAAAGACCATTTATTACCATAAATTTTCACATATAAAACTCATATAACTTATAAGTTAAGGTTCCATGGATGTTTGTACTCTCAAAGTGGTTTCTCCTCATAATGGGGGCCTTATAACTTAGAGCATGTTGGAGCAAACCAATCACAAATTGGTGATTATAAAGATCTTGAAGAAGGTTTATGGTCAGAATGAAGTGAAGGAAGATACTTGAGAAAGTGAAGGAGATTTCAGAATGATGTCTTGTACACATATGTACATATATGTGGAAATTCTTGTAATTTGAGTAGAGCTAAATCCTTAGGATAGTAAGGAGTAATGTCATGGACGCGAGATGAGTCAAAGATCATGTATATATAAGTTAATGATGACAAGAAATGTATGTGAGAGTCATTTGTAGATGACAAATGTCTTAGAGATGTGTAGAGAGTTTTTTCCCAGAAAATAGCGACGGGTTTTTCTCTGAGTGCTCTCTGTCTGATCATGTGGATCAAGATTCCTTTTGTACACATCTAATTGAGAAGCTAATGAAGCTATGTCCAGAGTTTCAGAATCTAATTCCTCTCCTACTGTGAGAATGATCAATAGGAACATTCATATGTAGAATGTGAAAACTGAAGTCTGAGAGTAGCGCACTTTTCTGTCTCAGTGTTTTGCTTAGATCTGAGTGTATACTATAAAGTTTTTGATGAATGAGCACTTAAAATTTAAGTTAGGAGATAAGGAAGCTATGGATAAAAGCATTTAGCAAAACGGGTTCTGTGTTGAGAGAAATCAACTTAAGAAGTTGACCATGTTGAAGGTGCTACCTCTGGAAGACAGTTATGACATATCTTTGATCTTAAGGATCAAATTAAATTTTTGGTGATTAGTTTTGAGAACTAATACTTGGTATGATTGCGCAAAGGTATTGCGAATACTTGTGCATCATTTGCTTGAAGAAATTTGAAGTTATGTGCAGGTAATGAAGTTGATTTCTGAAGCAGACTTTCTGAAGTGAACACTTCTTCACTCAGAGAAGTGTTGATGGAAGTTTTGGTAAAGAAAGATAGTATTTGTGTAAAGTTTGGTTTATAACTGACATAGAAGTGTTCTTAAGTCAATATAGATCAAACCTTTGGAGATTAAGAGGTCTCCAACAGTGGTATCAGAGCTTAAGGTGCAGTACAAGAGAAGAAAAGACAATCGAAGTTCTGACTGGTGCAGATATTGAAGTTCTTCATAAGTGAAGGAGGACAAGGACAAATTATTGAAGATAACCTGCAGAAGTTCAAAGCACGAGTTCGAAAAGAATCAAGAAGTACAAAGCTCATATCAAAGGTACATTATATCTCCATAGACCATAGTAATTGCATATACAGAAGGTCAAGGATGGGAGAAAGCTTGCAGATTGATAAGCTAGATAGGGAGAACTATCCAGCTTGGTCCATGAGGATGGAGGCACACCTCATGAGTAAAGATTTAATGGCATTCATTACAGGAGATGAAGAAAAGCCTGAATTTGCAGATCCTAGTATTCCAACTAGGGAAGAGCTTGCAAATTTGAAGACCTGGATGAGAAAGGATGCTCAAGCAAGGAGCATTATTTACATGGCTGTAAATGATTATCTGCTACCTCACATTAGAGGTTTGGAAAGTGCTACAGATGTTTGGAGAAAGAGCATTTCCAAAATACAACTAAGTCAAGGAAGTCTTCACTATGGGCTGAGTTCACAACTTTCAAGAAGAAGAGCTCACAATCAATTTCTGATTATGTGGCAAGGATGAAGGATATTGCAGATAGCTTGGGAGCAGTGGATGAAGACATTGAAGAGGAAAAGTTGGTAAGACAAATACTTACAGGTCTGAGAGGAGATGAGAAGTGGAAGCCTTTCATATTGTCCATAGAGTTGTCACTTGATCACTTTACTCCTGATCTTAATCAATTGCTAGGACACATGCTAACTTTTGAGCAGGACATTAAAGGAGACAATGATAGAAGTGCAAGTCAAGCTATGTACTCCAAAGACAAGAAAAAGAATGGCAAGGGAAAGCAATCGACTGATGATGAAGGGAATTCAAGTCAAGCTAACTTCACAAAAGGAAAGATGAATTTCAGAGGTAAAGGAAGAGGAGGTAAGAACAAAGATAATGCTAAAGCCTGTTGGATTTGTGGCAGAACAAATCATTTGGCAAATGATTGTTGGTATAACAATCAAAATGGTGGAAGCAATAATCAAAATTATAATCAAAGAGGTAGAGGAGGCAGAAACCAAAGAGGCAACTTCAGAGGAAGAGGTGGTAGGACATCATATGGTAGAGGAGGTGGAAGAAACTTCCAATCTCAGTCCTACAACAACAATTATTATAATTATGCATCATATCAGAAGGATGATATGACTCTTATCTTGAATGCAACCCATGAATCAATGGGAGAAGATCAAAGAGTGTTTTATATTGAATGCAACCCATGAATCAATGGGAGAAGATACAAAGAGTGGAAGTACACTTTTGAGCAAGGTACTTTATGTTCCTACTATTCCTAAAAATTTGATAAGTGTAGGGCAAATTGTGGAAAAAGGATATGAGGTAAGATTCACAAATGATGGTGTTTATGTGCAAGATCCAAATCAGGGATATAGAAACATAATTGCAGGAAAAAAGGAAGGAAGATTGTTCACTCTCAAAGTTCAAGGTAATGTGGGACATGCATTGTTTACTTATGGAAGTCAAAAGGTATCTGAATTAGACCTATGGCATAAAAGGCTAGGTCATTTCAATGAGAGAGCTATAAAGGAAATGTCAAAGAATCAGGTGGTGCTTGGATTGCCAAATATTGAAGGGCAACATATGGTGTACAAGTGTGAAGCTTGTCAATTAGGTAAAGCACATAAAGGTTCTTACAACAAATCAGGGTACAAGCATTCAAATATGCTTGAATTGGTTCATACAGATGTACGGGGTCCCTCAAGGGACTATAGCATAAATGGATCCAGATATTATGTGTTGTTTGTTGATGATGCAACCAGATGGATTACTCTATATGTAATCAAGGATAAATCAGAAGTTTTCAAGACATTCAAACATTATCATGTTTATGCAGAAAGGATCACAGGACAAAAGCTTAAGAGGTTAAGGTCAGATGGAGGGGGAGAGTATTTCTCTAAAGAGTTTGATGATTATTTGTGGAATGCAGGTATAAAAAGAGAAGTAACTTGCAGGTACTCTCCTCAACAGAATGGAGTAGCAGAAAGGAGAAATAGGACTCTTGTAGAATTTGCAAGAGCCATGATGAAGGGAAAGAATTGTCCAAATTACTTATGGGCAGAAGCCATTAATACTGCAACATACCTTGTGAATAGGTTACCTTGTAAAGCTTTGGATGGAGGAACCCCTTATGAAGCATGGTGGGGTAAGAAACCTACTCTTGATCATTGTAAAGTATTTGGATGTGTAGCATATGCTTATGTTCCTTCACAATTAAGACATAAGCTAGAACCAAAAGCAGAAAAGTATGTGTTCATTTGTTATGATGATAGACAGATGGGTTACAGGTTGTGGAGTCCATCCACAAAGCAATTTCTTGTTACCAAAGATGTGACATTTGATGAGCAAAATACATGGTATACAGGATCAACAAATGATTATGCAGGTGTTGAAGAGATACACAGAAAAGGAAAGGCAAAAGTAAAAGTGTATGAAGAGAGTATTGATGATGTTGATTCTAAAAGTAGATTGCAGGATCATGTAGAAGAAGGGCCAAGATTTGATCCAGAATCAAATGAGGCTGAAACTTCAAGAAGTGCAGAAATTAGAAGATCTACAAGGGAAAGGAAAGAACCTATAAGGTATAGTTATGATACATCTTTTCTAACAACAAAAGATTATGCTTACATTGTAAAGACAGAAGAAGATCCAGTCACTTATGAAGAAGCCAAAGGTAAACAGAATTGGGAGAAGGCAATGCAGGAAGAGTATGATGCTTTACTTGAAAATGAAACTTGGGAATTAGTACCAAGACCAAAGAATCAGAAAGTCATTGGATGTAAGTGGGTATATAAAACAAAGAGGTTTGCAGATGGTAAGGTGTCTAGATACAAGGCTAGACTTGTGGTCAAAGGTTTTGCCCAAACTTATGGGGTAGATTATGATGAAACCTTTAGTCGTGTTGCTAAAATGTCTACAATTAGAACATTGATTGCTATTGCTGCTTGTAAGGGATGGAAATTATCACAATTAGATGTGAAAAATGCATTTCTAAATGGATACATTGCAGATGAAGTATATATGGAGCAACCAGAAGGTTTTATGAATCCAATTGGATCAGATTATGTGTGTAAGCTCAAGAGAGCTTTGTATGGGTTGAAGCAGGCTCCAAGAGCTTGGAATTACAGACTTGTCAAGTTCTTGAATGAATGTGGATTTCAAGCATCAAAGGCAGATAGTAGCTTGCTAGTGAAGGCAAGTGAAAATGGATATATTTACATGTGCATTTATGTTGATGATATTATTGTAACAGGAACAGATGCTCAAGGAATCAATGAACTCAAAAAGCAAATAGAGAAGGAGTTTAAGATAAGTGATTTGGGAAACTTATCTTATTTTCTAGGAATGCAGATTGTGTATACTCAACATGGAGTATATGTTTCACAAGAGAGGTATTTGAAGAATCTTCTAGTCAAGTTTAACATGGAAGATTGCAAGATTTCAACTACACCATTGGAGGTAAATCATAAATTGAGCAGGTATGGAGGTGAAGAATTCAATGATATGAAGAAATATCAGAGTTTGGTAGGTAGTTTAATCTATGCTACCTTGACAAGGCCAGATCTATCATATGCAGTAGGTGTGTTGTCACAATTTATGCATTGTCCAAAGAAGACTCATTGGATTGCAGCCCAAAGGGTACTCAGATATATCAAAGGAACCCTAAGTGAAGGTTTGTACTATGGTTTCACTTCTGACACAACAATCAAAGTGTTTAGTGATGCAGATTGGGCAGGTGACTCAGATAATAGAAGGTCTACTCATGGGTATCTTTGTTATGTTGGAGATAAACTAGTTTCTTGGTGTTCAAAGAAGCAACATACAGTTGCTTTATCATCCATAGAAGCTGAGTATAAAGGAATGGTAGAAGCTGCAAAAGAAGTGATATGGTTGAAGACTTTGATGAAGAGTTTTGAAACTGATCATAGTACTCCAATTATTTTTGGAGACAATATGAGTTCTTTGTATTTGGCAGCTAACCCTGTTTTTCATGCCAGGACTAAGCACATAGAGATTCACTATCATTTCTTGAGGGAAAAGGTACTTGATAAAGAGATAGAAGTGATGTATAGTCCAACAAAAGAACAAGTAGCAGATATGATGACAAAGAGCTTGGATAGACCTAAGCTACAGAGATTCAAGGAGATGGCAGGAGTGAAGAAGAATGGAATAATCACAATTAGTGATTGAGGGGGAGCTGTTGGAGCAAACCAATCACAAATTGGTGATTATAAAGATCTTGAAGAAGGTTTATGGTCAGAATGAAGTGAAGGAAGATACTTGAGAAAGTGAAGGAGATTTCAGAATGATGTCTTGTACACATATGTACATATATGTGGAAATCCTTGTAATTTGAGTAGAGCTAAATCCTTAGGATAGTAAGGAGTAATGTCATGGACGCGAGATGAGTCAAAGATCATGTACATATAAGTTAATGATGACAAGAAATGTATGTGAGAGTCATTTGTAGATGACAAATGTCTTAGAGATGTGTAGAGAGTTTTTTCCCAGAAAATAGCGACGGGTTTTTCTCTGAGTGCTCTCTGTCTGATCATGTGGATCAAGATTCCTTTTGTACACATCTAATTGAGAAGCTAATGAACCTATGTCCAAAGTTTCAGAATCTAATTCCTCTCCTACTGTGAGAATGATCAATAGGAACATTCATATGTAGAATGTGAAAACTGAAGTCTGAGAGTAGCGCACTTTTCCGTCTCAGTGTTTTGCTTAGATCTGAGTGTATATTGTAAAGTTTTTGATGAATGAGGACTTAAAATTTAAGTTAGGAGATAAGGAAGCTATGGCTAAAAGCATTTAGCAAAACGGGTTCTGTGTTGAGAGAAATCAACTTAAGAAGTTGACCATGTTGAAGGCGCTACCTCTGGAAGACAGTTATGACATATCTTTGATCTTAAGGATCAAATTAAATTTTTGGTGATTAGTTTTGAGAACTAATACTTGGTATGATTGCGCAAAGGTATTGCGAATACTTGTGCATCATTTGCTTGAAGAAATTTGAAGTTATGTGCAGGTAATGAAGTTGATTTCTGAAGCAGACTTTCTGAAGTGAACACTTCTTCACTCAGAGAAGTGTTGATGGAAGTTTTGGTAAAGAAAGATAGTATTTGTGTAAATTTTGGTTTATAACTGACATAGAAGTGTTCTTAAGTCAGTATAGATCAAACCTTTGGAGATTAAGAGGTCTCCAACAGAGCACCATGGATCATTTGTGGTACTTAAGGAGTAAGTATTGAGTATATCTAACATGAATGGCATTTTTTAGTTATATCCTTTGTATTTCAAACTTCATAAATGATCATCTATTGAGAAAATTAACCAATAAAATTTCAATTATTGTGAACTTGAATGTACTCTATATAAAAGCAAAAATTGAATAATCACCAAGAGAAACTATAAATGCACAGTTGTAGACTACAAAAATGTGAGAGTAGACATGTTTTCATTACAAATATCAAATCTTTCAAAATTTACAAATCATTGGTATCAATATTTGTACAACTTGAAGTGCTTGCAAATGCAAGAACACATCACAAAATTTGCGATGCTCATCCATGATGTAAAGTATTTCTAGAACAATTCTAGATCAAGAGGATTTTTAGATATCTTAGTAGGAGAGAAGGGATCAGAGAAGAAGGTATATACAATATCTAACACGAATCAATTGTCCTACTTTTTACAAGGTTCTTGAAAGTGAAAAAACTATGAGATACAATGACTGGGGCCCAAGAAGTGACATTATCAGGTTGCAAAAGAACTATGACAATGAGAGTTTTGTTCCACCTTTGCTCCAATCTACAGGGACTTTCATTTTGTATTCCATTCTTCTGCCCACCTGTAATCAATTTGCAAGAAATTGAAGTCATTAAAGTAAAATAAACAATAATGAAAAGATTACTTTAACAAAAGCCCGAAACATTTCTCACCTTATGTCCTCGAATTTCGAATTTGGATTGAGTTAGTCCTTCAAACCCCATAATCATCAAGTGTTCCCTCAGATTAGCCAAGGCCCAATGATTCTTCACTAAAATAGTTTCTGTTTCATTATTGGGCAATCTAAGCTTTATTTCAAATGACTGTAAAGATCCCTCTGAACTTTGAAATGGTATCCATTTGCCAAGTTTGCACATCCAATGATCATAGTAGAATCTGATGTATAATGAAGTACGTTGTTTCAAATATCAAAATCCTATACCTGTTCCACCTATTTTACAAAGATATTTATCACCTTTTGCAATTCCTTCTATCAAACCCCAACCTTCACCAAGAAGACTTTCGACTTGCTCATATGTGATATCTTTACACATGAACATGGTGGAAGTCTCTTGGAATGAGAATCCTTGGAATAAATATACAAAAAAATGAATGGTAAAAGACTAATGCAAACCTACAGACCTAGACACTTTTGTGAATTTCAAAGAGTTATGTATATCCATTACCATATTTTGCTTCAAATGATACGGACCATATACCAGGTTTTGACCACTCCAAGCTAAGAAGAGAATGTACTTCAATTCTCTCTAACCTTCCAAAACCATTCATTGTAGAGGGTACAACATATCTATGTGTGTAAAAGAAAACTCTAACATGGTAAAGTTGAGAAGGAGATATTTCTAGAAAGACTAGTGCACCAACATCTGCATGCAATGCCTGGAAAGTACCTGTAAGACTATGAAGTGGTTGATCTTCCAGCAAAGTAGAAGGAAATGTATCTGAAACAAACAAAAACATATCTAAATAGTTCAGAAATATATCCGACACAAGAAAACATAAAATATTGTAGAGTAATACTTACAATTCACAGGATATCTCATTCTACTAGAGTTTTCAAGTTTCATAGTTGCCATTGTAAAAACATGTTGTACAATAGCAACCATCCCATTGTCTCTGTGCTTCTTGAAGCCAAGTAACTTTCCCTTCCAATGAAGATCTAAGTTTCCACGATCTCTAACTCGATGAGGCCCAACTCTAGAGGGTTGCATGTACACCCATGCACCTTTGGAGTACTCATGTGATAGCCACTGTCCATCTGTGGCCTTGATATTGTGACATCTTACTCTGAGGATTTCATCTTTCGGTCGCCTAGACGCTTTAGCTATTGCCATTGAAGCTAAAAGTCTTCAAGCTACAATAGTAATTCGAGATAGGAGATGCAGGTAGATTGGAGTGTAGAAACAGGAGCTTCAATGGTGTGCTACAGAGTGAAACTAGTGGGAAAAGATGACTTTTTGGGACCTAGGTATGAAAATGTGAGGTTTAGGAGGGAAATAACTCTTTTTTGAGTATTTTTGAAAAAACCCATTTTTTTGAGCTCAAAACATGCACGGATTTTGAATTTAGGGTCAAAAAGAGTACTTTTGACCCTAAAAAGTAATGAGAGGTCCATTTTCAGGTGTTATGATGAGTTTTTTAACTTTTTAGCAATTTTGAATTTTTGGGCCCAACAAAGTTACGAGATTCCTTCTCTCTCTAGAGGCAGCTCATTAAATAAGGGAGAAATATGTCCCCTCTTCCCCCTTCAGCCTAGTATTTTATAGGGCATAGACTGCGGCCACCACCCTCTTCTGATTGGTCCATCACTAATCACTCCTTAATCTAAAAGGCCCATTCAGGGTTCATTTTTTCCCCTAATGGATCTACTAAAAATAGCAAAATCCATTAGTGGACACACAAGTTTCATAGCAACAAGCCCAGTTTGAGTCAGAAAAAGCATGTAAATCTCGTAGTAATGATTCCCCCTTGGGATAAAACAATCCAAATAGCCAAGTACTATTCAAGTAGAAAAAGATGCACTTAAATACTTGACAATGCTCGACACATGGGCAAAGCATAAACCTACTCATCTAAGAGACAATTGACTAAATATCAAGCCAAGTTATGCATAAGTAAATCAAGCATCCAACAACTTGTTGTTACAGAAAGGCATCAAATGCATATCCAACATTATGAAGACTCAACCACAAACTTTTTTCCATGGGAGTGGTGATAGGTTTGCAATCTTCAAGACCAAAATGATGCAATAATGTGTTAATATATTCTATTTGACACAAAGCTATTCCTCTATCAAGTTGCATAAACTGAATGCCAAAATAATGATGCAAAGTGTTATCTCTAAAAGTCTATGGGAGCCATTTAGGTGTTGTTTTTGCCTCTTCTATGTTAGCCCTCACATCAGTAAGTGCATCATGTAAATTTGCATAAAAAATGGAATGATTATCTGAAACATGTAAAGTTTAAGGAATCGCATCATTTGGACGAGCACTTGATTGCTAGGCAATAAAAAGAGGCAAAAAAGCATCATATACATCCTTTGAGCTAACAAATGTCTCCTTGATACATAAAAACAAGGCTTGAACTACATCTTCCACAAAAACAACATCATGGCTAACTAGAATGCATTTAGTCTATCGATGATACAAATGATAGCCTTTACTTTGAGAACTGTACCCAATAAAAATGCATTTCACTACTTTATCATCCAATATTGTGACTACATACTGATTAGATTGTTTGGCCACAGTTTTTACAGTCTCACAGAAGTGAACTCTTTGGCAAGATTTCATCAACATAAATCAACTCCTCCTTTAAATCTCTGATCTTTGTCAAAACACTATCCATGGAATCTCCTTCATTCATATGCTCACTCTCCAACTATTTTTGAAGGTGAGCAACATGAGCCTCATGTCTTGCATGGTATAATGTTGTTGTGAGGGATAATGGCACATGTGACAGACAAGGCTATCACTTCATGTGCCCAAGAAATTGAAGGTCATTATCTTCAACATCATCTGCATCACCTTACAATAATTGTATTTGCAGGTGTAGTGGGATGTTTTTCAACACCCTTCACAGTACTCCACAGCCCTTTTGCTACCAATATATGATGCATCATGTATGCCCACAATGAGTAAACAGTACCATCAAACTTATCCTCAACATACAACACATCATTGCTTTTAGCCATGGCCAGTGACAAATAGCCTAATGCAAAAAATTGGTCGTATCTCAAAAAGTTCAATAGAAATATCCTATCTAGCTCTGTTAGACCCATAGCAAACTTTGAAGGACTTGTATTAACAAATCAAAACTTGTATATATGTTTGGTACAATAACAAAAAATTGCCTACACAATCACTTGATAGTACCTATGGAAGCCAACACAAGCTCAAATCTAAATTTGATGCCTAATCGTCATGAGTATGGTCACTAGATTTTGTGTGATTCTGAGATAGTGAATGATGATGTATCAATGATGCCCTAGATAAAGCGGAGACCTCCTCTAATACCAATTGTTGGAGTTCAAGTTTTGCAAAAGACACAGACAACACAAGGAAGAAGAAGAAGCTTGGAGCATATAACAATATAGAATGTATTACCAAGTGAATGTACAAAGAGAAGTGACCCATTTGGGTTATATATGTATACACAATCTGAGGGAAAGAACCTCCTAAAGAGGGAAAAAATTACCCTAGTGGTCTTGAGTGTGTTTACATCATCACTACAAAAATATATCAACACTATTCTATGGATTGATATGGATTGAATTGAATAGATTGAATTTCAATTCAAATCTTATGATATGGACTGTTGTGATGATATCATACGATTATTAATTCGTGTTATTTTATTATTTAATCTAGATTACTTATCTTCTCTTTTTACAGATTTAGAAGTAAAACATGGCAAGAATGTAGAATGTGAACGATTAATGTGATCATGCCATACTAAAAGAATTAGATGAAAAAAATGCATAATTTACTCAATCACGGCTAGCATTTCTATTCCAACAACATTTAGAACCGGAAGTTTTAGAAAGAGAACCATTGACTATGAAAGAAGTTAGAAAACTATGCCAAAATAACTTTTTTTGTGACATCCTCTTTCGAGTTACAAGGAGAGCAAAAGAGGCAACAACATTAAAGCTATTAGACTTATAATCCAAAGCTTGTTGGACATTCTCCTAAACATCACTATGTGTACCATCTTATGCATGCTAACTAGAGGGTTAGTATCCTCAAAAACCACTCTTCTACTTCAACTTTTTTAATGGGTTGTTTATGCATCTTAGAACCATTGAAAATGACATCAGTAAATCTAATCACTGACCATGTTTTTGAACCCCGTAAGTGATATCCAAATTGACCATCTCCACCATATCCAAGAAAGATGCATTTCTTTGACTTATATATTAGCTTTTTTTCTAAGAGTCTTGGGTATACAAACATAAGATTCACAACCAAAACTCTAAGACGATCATAATATGGTGGCTTCCTTGCCCATAGCTCTTATGCAACTTTCTTTAGAAGTAATAGGTGAAAGGTTAATCACATGAACTATACTCAGAATCGCTTCTTCCCAAAAACCTTTTGAAAGGTTTGCATGATGCAACATAGAAAATACTCTATCCTAAATATTTACATTCATCCTCTCAACTACATCGTTTTGTACTAGGGTATATGGAGTTGTAAACTCTCTACTAATTCCTCTAGATTTATAGAAAGGTTGAATTCATGTGAGATATACTCATCTCCATTATTTGAACTAAAAGCCTTGAGCTTAGTTCCTTTTTCAATCTCAACTAAAGAAAGACATTCTTTGAAAGTTGGGAATACATGATCCTTCAATTTGATAGTATATACCCAAATATTTCTAGTAGCATCATCTATGAAAGTGAAAGTAAATAGAAGCACCATAGTAAAATAACATTGAAAGGCTAAATTTACAGCCCCAAACACTAGCCAAAAACATCTGCAAGTGTCTGACAAATTTGTTCTTTAGGCTCAAAAAACCTGCATAAACTTGCAGTGGCTACTTCCACCACAACTTAAGCCTTCCAAGAAACTTGTAAGAATAATCAAGAGCTGAAAATTTTGCAATAAACCTAAATGTACACTACCAAGGAAACACAAGCTCAACTGTTGCTAGCTCCAATATTGATCTTTAGACCAATCTTTCCACATGTATAATCAAATTATTAGGGTTCTTCGGGAAATCTCTAAGTAAATGTTCTTTGCCACAATCATTAAAATATCCTCCCCAGACATGTGGGGGTGGTGGGTTATATGATAGAGTGCACTCCCTAATGAAATGGTCTCTACCGCACCTATAACATGGTCCTCTAGGTGCGGGTGGTTTTGTTGCGAGTCTATTTGGAAATGGGGCCCTAGGGGCGGTGTACACGAGATTAGCATATTCTGGTCCATATGAGCTCTCATATCCCTTGTGTCCATAATAATGTTGCTCGTAGGCATGATCATACTCCACGAGATTAGTGTCATAGTGATAGTAGTCTCCTTGGGTTTGATCAAATCCCTAGCTTAGGTTTTTTGTGTTTGTCAATGGAGTGGCTGGCACAATGGCTCTCTCTAAATTTTCTTATGGTTGCGCATACTTTACTGGCACTACATTTTGAGGATGTGGGGGTTGCTTTCCTTACACACATTGTGGTTGACTATATCCTATGTACTTGTATGGTCTTGGTGCCATAGGTGATCCTTGGTATGGATTGTATCTAGGAACCTCTCTACCTTGATCTCTAGGAGGCTATCCATAAGGTCGATACTAAGGCAGTGTAGAGGGTTGAGGCTGTCTATGGAAGGGGCAAATTTTTAGTGCTATGGTTTGTGTACTTTTATTCAATGTGACAGTACAAATTGGATCCTTGGGCTGATTGCCTACTGTATTGATATGGTTGTGGTGGTATCGGCCCTCCTCTTACACAAGTATGAGATGGATCGTCCGCACCAGAATGCATGCATCTTTGTAACATGGGTACTCTCAAAGGAGGGTTCTAGAAGTTTTTTTGTCCTTGGACACCTAGCTTCTTAGCTACCAGGTCCGTGAGTTCTTCTACATTGCCGGTGTTAGAGGTTGCATTGCTCATTGTATCCTCTGATTTTATCACGTTTTGTAGAATTTTTAGATCAACTGCCATGTTGTCTTCCAAGTCTATACACTGTTGTAGGTAGTCACTCAATGTTTTTTGGCATTTCACATAAACCAAGGTTCTTAATGTCTCGTTGATTAAGCCATCTAAGAACAAGGATATCATCTTTTGTTGAGAGGGTCTCCAATTACATGATACCTATCTACATACTTATTTAATTTTTTGGCATCAATTTTTACAGTCTCAATGATGAGGAGTTGTGTTTGATACCCCTCTTTCTAAAATCTCCAATAACTTCTTGAAAGAATTGTTTAATATTTACAAAACGGTTTGGGTCCAACTTTCGGAACTAGGTCAAACCTGTTCCAGTAAGGGTAAGGCCAAAGGATTCATACTAGACAAAGAATTCATCCACTTGCTCAACATGTGGCACTTGTTGGAATTCAGCAATATGGTCATATGGTTCTCCAAAACCATCTTAATGATTTCTCATGCACTTGGCCACATGAATTGTCCTTAGTCTTCTACCCGATTCTGGTGGTCATAGAATTATGGGAACAGTCGGACATACTAGTTGTACTCTAGGTCCAGCTCCTTCTGGTGGTGTCATCAAGAAAGGTGGCCTATTCATATTTCCACTTCCTAGGCTAGCCTGATAGCTGGTGTTGGTTCCTGTCATGGAAAAGTGCACGTGGGGTTTGACTAGCATACTTTGTTGATTGGTTTGCCCTGAGGCTATGTTTTCTAAGCTTTAAATGGTTGCTTGGTCTCAAGGAGGGAATACAGGAAACCCCATATATCTCATTCTTAACCTATCACGATCGTCAACATGCCAATATCTCCTCTTGTTCTGGTCTAGGTAGGTAACTCTAGACGAATCTACTAGGTCTTGCAATTTGTAGATAACTGTAGGGTCGATGCCTTCTTGTATCGGTGAAGTGGCTTGTAGCAATTTGTCTAACCCACTTACCAGATATACATCAATTAGGTCATCATCTTGAGGATTCAGATATCCCCTCCATACATTGGTGATTACTGAATTTCCCCTAGACATGGTCATAGTATCTCCATTATTGGGTCTTGTGGGGTTTTTTGGTTCTTCAACTTCTCCTCTCACTCGTTCTTTCTCGATTCTTAGTCACCGCATGTGTCCCACTTTTTTTGCATCTATGGAGTTTTTCATTATAGCTATGGACCTATTAAGAGCATCAGGATATAGGAAATCCATGCACATTTGTGGAAATGTGTTGCAGGGATGTCTTATACTCCCCTTCTATCACTCACATGAGCTCGGCCAAAGGCACTAAGCTATGCATGTTTTTGAAGCCATCATGGGTTCTCCTTTTGAGTTAGTAGAAGTTTCGGAGTATACAGAATGGGCACTTTATTGTTTTGAGTGATGCTTCCCATTGATGTTATTATGCTTCTTCGGCTTACTAGCACTCGTTTGGATCTTAGGTTCATTTGTTGCTTAGTTCTTGGGCCCTTTTGGGTAATCTACTAGCTCTATTGACTATTCTTGGTCAATGCTTAAGCACTAGAAATCTTAATTTTCTCCTCCAACATTCTCTAGTCACTATTTGTTTAACCCATGATACATGATCTAGGAAATATACAATACATGATACTTCGGGTGAAACGATACACATTGTTGGCTTCCACGATATGATACTTGTTTTTGCTATGATACACGATATCCATACTTGACTCCCACATGATACAGGATACCAAAAAATAGTTGATACACGATACTAGAAGTATCAATGATACATGATATCTTGGGCTAGATGATACATGATACAAACTCTCTTGATATGACACTTGTTCTCTTGATGATACACAATACAAAAATATGCAACAATACACAATATTTAATTCCCCACGATATGATACCAAAAATTATCAGAATACACGATACTTCGGTAGAACACAATACACCATATATGATACCTACGCTCTTTTGATACATGATACTTGATAAGTATCGATGATACATGATACACAGTTGATAATGATACTTGACCCGGTGATACATGATACTTATAAGGTATCATGATACACGAGGAGTCAGAGATATCAACAATACATGATACCCGCCAAGTATCACAACGCACAAAATTCTGATATCATGATACCTAAACTTTACTAGTCATGATACTTGGACTTAGAGAACTCCAAATTCAAAAATTTTTATGGTGATGTGCTCTTTATGACCCGCTGGTTAGCCTTATGTGCATTTGGATGCAAAACCTCTCTCCAAGCCCATGATGCCACCCTCACGATACTCAACATATGTCATTTCACGTTTTGTGGGTGATCACTCAATTTTTTTATTTTTGCATAGTTAAGTTATCACCTCTAGGAGTAGTCCCACAAGTTTTTGCTACCAGATTCTTGTGATACACCGCATTCTCCATGATACAAGCTCAACGATATGGGTCGTCACTCTCCACGATAGTTGTGTCAAAACAAGTGATCTTACTTTTAGTGACTCTTGACTTTAGTCTTTGTCTCAACCAGAAACTCAACAACACAAATTGAAATTTTTTTATTTGTTTTGAAATTTTCGATGCAAAAGAACTAACCTACTTCCTTACACTCCTTCACTTCTACTCCCTACTCTAATCTTCACTTTCTCACCTGACCCTAAAAAATTTTCAGACACACTTTTGGAGGTATGAAGTAATAAGTGCTAGAAAAGTATTGACTTGCCACACAAATGAAATCAATTCTTAGCACTCAATACCTTAAGTCTATAGCCATAAGCATCACACAGGCACCTTGATCATATTAGTCCCCGGCAACGATGCCAAAAACATGTGTACCTAAGCCAAGATATCTTAGGGACTTGTGGTAATTGAGACTATACCTCAATTGCCAACAAGTGTGTATAGTGGTGGAGTAATACACGCTTTAATTTATTGATTTGTGAACATAGACGTATCAAGTTTATAACAACAGGAGCATACATAATAGGAAATGAAGTGAATGTGAAAACAATGCATGTAAATTAGGTAGAACTACCTCTCAAGTCACCTGTTTCACTGAAAATGTACGTTGCGATACTTGCTACAATAGTAAACACAAATTAGACCTTTCTCTCCTTCGATACCCGAATATATTCAATAGGGTTTGTTTCGAAGCTGAATGAGATGCATCCAATGGTCGTGTTTTCAACTTAATCTGACAAATCTACTTTGAGTTATGAGCCAGATAGTGAGTGGTGGGAAACACCAGCTCTTACTCCACAACTCACCAAGCTTCAGACACACACACACTACAATGGAAAAAACAGAAGGGGGAGGGGTAGACAACACCTCTAGACAAACGTTTCAAGCATCACACACATGCAAACTCATGAGGAAGAATATAGATGGATGGGAAGAAGCAAATTCTAAAATTTCACCTTGATTACTCACAATGGAAAAAGTTCTTACAAACAGTCACAAAGTGAATTATATACATGTGGCCTAAAAATGATCCTTTTACGCAAGAGACTGACACTTTTATTGTAAATCACTAAATCCCCACTATTGTACAAGGCTAGTGTTATAATGTTCAAGAATCATGCTTCTAGAGGACTCCTTTAGAGCATTTACATGGCTCTTTGAAATTTTACAAAGGATTTTGAAAGAAGATAAGCTTTGAAAATGAAAATTTTGGGACACACTTTTCTTCACTTATTCCTTGAGCAACAACTCCATATGGGAACCCCCTTTCGTAGAAAGTATCTTGGAAGGTGCAACCTATCTTCCTTAGAAAAAAATTCTCCAGTCTCTCTTCTATAATCACTATTAAATATGTATAGATACATTTCAAATTATCTTTAGATCAAGTTTTTCATGAATTCTAGTCTCTTGAATCAGGGTTGTTGATTTTGGGCTTTCAATTTTACAAAAAAGAAAAAAAAAAGAACCTTCTTAACTCTTCCATATGCAACCCAAATTTTACCTTTGAATATGAATAAAATATCTATTCAAGTTTCCTTCTATATTTATAGATTAAGAGAAATAATTTATAAGGTTTGTGTTTTCTCTATCTCGTCTTTGTTTCCAAGCCTCCATTAACTCTATAAAGTTTCAAATATCATATCACGTAACTTAGAAGTTGAATCGGAGTGGTTCATAGTGTATTTTACATCTCCCAACATCTATTTTATGTGCATAAAAGTGTTTGGTAAAAGCAAGTGTGCGGGAGAAGATATAATCTTACAAGAATGACAAATTCTCTATTCATCTATGTTTGAAGATTTCCAATAAACCTACATATTTGAAAGGTCGCATGCCATAATACATATCTTAAACTAGAGATTTCGATATCAAGTTAGAAATCCCTAAAAGTCTACTTTATGTATGTAGAAGTATTTGCTCAAATTATTCAAAAATTAGGATATATAAGCTCTTCGTGTAGCTTTGGTGCTCTATGTAAACCATCTACAAGAGGTGTTAACCATGTAAGGGTCCATCCACTTCTAGCTAGATCTTGGAGCCATAAAGGCTCCAAAACTTTTCCTAGACACTCATTACATGTCACCAGTCATTAAAGACTACATTAGGGTAGAAAACTAACTTTTTCACCTCAAGATCATATGACCAATAATCTTTGCACTCTAAAAAGATAATCGATTCAACTTTGTTCCTTTGTATATATATAATATGTATAGAGTGTCCACTTACAGATAATCTATAATGCGCAACAAAAGTTTTCTCACTTGAGTAGGCTTCAATGGGATTCTTGCTTTCTAAAGTCTTTCTATGACTCTTACTAAGAATACAAATTTTATGGATAGAACCTCTTCTTAAGAAGAATGTAAAAAACATACACTAGCTCATTTCAGATATAGTGTAATTCTCCTTTCCATAAACCATTTCCTATCAAGTATGGGTAGTTTTGAGTTATATTTGATACCATTCTCTTTTAGAGAACTAAGCAGCTTTGTTTCAAAAAAATTATCCATGATCTATGGGAATCCTCTCCACCTTTCCTACCTCATTCTTTTACCATCTTGTGTCACTATTTAAACTCTCTAGAAGGATGAACCCTTTTCCAAAGAAAATATACCTATGTCAAATCGGTACAATTATCAACAATCAACATGAAGTAGAAAGATCCTTCTTCGAGGGATTTGTTGATATATTTAGGTAGTGATGTATGTGAACACACTAGGATTGTCGGGACACTTTTTTCCCTCTTTAGGAGGTTTCTCCCCCCCCCCCTTGTATATATGCCTATAGCCCTAACGACTCACTTATCTTTATACATTCTCTTAGTAATACATTCAGTATTGTGTATTGTGCTTCAAGCTTCTTCTTCTTCCTTGTGTTGTTCATGTGCTTTTGTAGACCTCAAACTACAACAATTAGTATTAGAGCAGGTTTCCACTTCATCTAGGGCATTAACTACACCCCTCTGGTCACAGTCTCAAAATCGCACAAAAATTGGTGAACATACTCAACTCTTCTATAGATTTAGCAGAGCTTGATAGGGTAGTTTTGTTCAACTTTTTGAGATACAATCATTTTTCTGAATCATGGTATTTTAGTTAGTGGTCATGGCTGAAAGTAGTGATGCATTCCATATGTTGACTATTGAGGATAAGTTGGCTAGTACGAATTACCCATTATGGGTTTATATGATGTGTCATGTATTGGTTGCAAAAGGACTGTGGAATATTATGCAGGGTGTTGAAAAACCTCATATTATACATGAAAATACAATTACTGATGGTGATGCAGATAGGATTGAAGATAATTATATTCTTTAGGTTCCTGTTTGTGTTGTGGTTCCTACTACACATACTACATAGTAACTTTGTTGGGATAGCAAAGATGCTCACGCACACACATAGATAGCCTTGTCTATCAAACATGCCATTATTCCTCATATTCGCTCCTATAGAACAGCAAAGGATGCTTGGGATATACTTACCACTTTATACTAGGCAAGGAATGAGGCTTGTATTGCTTACCTCTGAAAACAATTGGAGAGTGAGCACATGAATGAATGAGATTCCATAGATAGTTTTTTGACAAAGATCAAAGATTTAAAGGATCAATTGATTTCTGCTCCAAGTCTTGCCTGACAGTTCACTTGTGCAAACTGTTCTGAGTGGTCTTCCAAATTATATCAGAGTTTTGCTTCTATTCTACGATTGATGATGAAAGCCAATCCAAATGCCATAACATTGAAAGAGTTAGTCTTTGTTCTATTGCAAAAAGATCAGTCTAGGTAGAACAAGTCCATTATGCATGTTGCAAATCAAGCTTTCCTAGCTAGTCAGAAGGGCAAAGGTAAAATAGGCACACTCTGTTCAAATCGAGGGTTGAATACATATCTTCTAATTTTAATTGATTTCTAGTTGAACATGGAATAAAACATCAGTGTACAATGTCATATACACATCAATAGAATGGAGTTGCTGAAAGGAAGAACATGTCACTCATGGAGGTGGCGAGGTATATCGTCAAGAGTCAAGCTTTACCACATCGTTTCTGGCTTGAAGTTGTTATGTGTGCAACATATGTACTTAATAGGCGTCCCACTAAAAGCATTGCAATCTATCACTCCATATGAGGCATGGCATGGCCGCAAGCCATCTGGTGCTCATCTACATGTCTTTGATTGTCTGGCATATGGATTAGTGTCTAAATAATAACACAAGAAATCAGATGATAAAGTAGTGAAATGTATTTTTGTTGGGTACAGTTCTTAAAGCAAAGGCTATTGTATGTATCATCCACATACTAAAATGCATTTTGGTTAGCCATGTTGTTTTTGTGGAAGAAGCAATTCAACCATTACTTTGTACTAAGAAGACATCAGTTAGCTCCAAAGATATGTATGATACTTTGCTTCCTCTTTTTACCGATAGACAATCTAGTGCTGGTCCGAATGAGGCAATTTCTCAACCTTTACATAGTTGGAACATACATCAATTCGACATTAAAATTGCATTTCGGAATGGTGATTTGCATGAAGTGTATGTTTTTCAGCCCAATGGTTTAGTGCAAAAAAGACATGAAAACAAAGTGTGCAAGTTGAAAAAGGCATTATATGGTTTGAAACAAGCAGTGCATGCTTGGTATGAAAAGATACATGCCTACTTGATTACACATGGTTTAGAGAACAACCCAACTGAGAGCACCCTATACGTTAAGCATGCAAATGATGTTCTTCTGACCATTTGATGGCATGCATGTCATTGATCCTAATGAGAAGCATGTTGCTGCTTTTAAGGCTCATTTGCATGCTTCATTTGAGATGTCAAATTTGGGGCATTTGCATCATTATTTGGGCATTTAATTATGCAAATTGATGGCAGAGTAGCTTTGTGTCAAACAAAATATATTGACACATTAATGCATTGTTTTAGCCTTGAAGAAGCATTTTGGCCTTGAAGACTGCAAGCCTATTACCATTCCTATGGAAATAGGTTTACAATTGAGTCTTCATGATGCTCAAGATGCATTTGATATTGTTCTCTATGAACAGGATGTTGGATGCTTGATTTACTTATGTATTACTCCGCTAAATATTTAGTTTGTTCTTTCACAAATGAGCAGGTTTATGCATTGCCCAAGTGTCAAGCATTGGTAGGCAGTTAAGTGCATCTTTTACTAGTTGAGTGGTACCCAACTACTTGGATTTTTTTTTTCCCAAGGGGGATCACTATTGCCATATTTACATGCTTTTTCTGCCTCTGACTAGGGTGGTTGCTATGACACTCGTGTATCCATCAATGTTTTTTGCTTCATGCTTGGTAGCTTATGCATATCTTGGTTGAGCAAGAAGCAGCCTACTATAGCCACTTCTAGTTGTGAGGTTGTGTATAGGGTATCTTTCATAGCAATTGTTGAGTGTGTGTGGCTCACACGCCTTATGGTTGATTTGGGTGTTGGTCAATCTTCTTCCACCACCACCTTCACTGACAGTCAAGGCACATTGGCAATTCTGAGGAACCCTATGTTCCATGCTTGCACTAAGCACATTGAGGTGCACTATCATTATGTTAGGGAGAGGTTCTTTGCTTGAGAGATCAATTTTGCATATGTGCCCACATAGGAGAACATTGCAGACCTTTTTACAAAGGCTCTGCGAGGTGCACTATCATTATGTTAGGGAGAGGTTCTTTGCTTGAGAGATCAATTTTGCATATGTGCCCACATAGGAGAACATTGCAGACCTTTTTACAAAGGCTCTGCCTAGGGAGAAGTTTGAAGCTTTCCACAAAGCTTCAGGTTTACTTCCTTTTGTGGATTGATTCCACATAGCTTGGCACTTCCTTATACATGAGTGTAAGCTCCTTGTTTACCGCATCAATCCCAGGGTGGATTTGTTGATATATTTAGGTAGTGATATATGAACAGACTAAGATTGCTGAGGCACTTTTTCCCCTCTTTAGGAGCTTATAATATTCTAATTTCTAAGGCCCCCTTTAAGGAGAAGCCATATAAGTGTCGAGACCTTTGATGTTATTGGATGGCCTTACAAAGCCAAGAAAATTGGCTCACAATGGTATTTACTCCTAAGATCTTTCTTTATGAAGAGATTTTAGGGAAAATGTTACATCCCCACCCTTAAGTAGGGAGTATGGGGGAACGGCCACTAGGGGCCAAAGGTAAGACCTTGGCAATTCAAAGGTTGTTTGGGAGACATTTGGCTAAACCTATAAGTAGCCCATTGAGCTTTGGACTTGCATGCATCAACCAAGCATTGCGCTTTTTGCATAATCTAGTAACAATAGCATTCATGATCCCTTCATGTAGAGTTCACATGGACGGATGTCTATTGCATCTTGCTTACATTGATCAAACTTTTTAGCTCTTTCTTACCTCTTTCGTGTTGGACGTTGAGCTAGATTATGGTGCATTTTGTTGTGCCATATTCTCAATAACTTAAGAATGTCATCATGAAAATGTAAGAAAAAACCTTGTTCAATTTTTGACACCATGTTTCCTTAGCAACCACGTTGCAAGAACCATTAAAGTTCTCAACTCCAATCTTCTCGAAGCAAACTTAAAAGTCTTGACCATTCAAGTTTGAGACTGATATTACAATGCACTTAATTTGTGACAAAATTATGTCAATCTTTTACTCCAATCACAATGTCCATGAATAAAACTATATTTGAACCTTCCATACGGCATTTTGATTTAATACTAGCCTTCTTGATGACATGATCTTTCATAGGATTCAAAGAGATATATCAATCTTTCATGTTCTTCGTGTTTTGAAACTCTTCATTATCCAATAGCAAAAGCGTTGCAAAACTTCAATAATAGAATTAATTAGTATACCTACAATTAGTATTTACTACATAATTTTTACTCAAGAAAGGAAATTATTTGTCCACTCACCTTTAGCAAGAGTTTTCCAGCGATTTGATATCCTACTAGTTAAAACCTCGTATGTCTGCATGTTTGATACTTAAAATTTAGTATGTTCTAAACATGTTTATCTTTCAAAATATGTTAACTCAAAGTTAGGACTTCATATATTGAGCTGTGACCATCATAAGAAGAGCGAATGTTGGAGTCAAAGCATGATACATATCTTATAAGAACAAGTAAAATGTGTCTCAGATCCAATTTGGTATCCTATTAGTTAAAACCTCGTATGACTGCAAGTTTCATGCTTAAAATGGTATCCTACTAATTAAAACCTTGTAAGACTGCAAGTTTCATACTTAAAATTTAGTAATTTCTTAACCTGTGTATCTTTCAAAGTATATTAAATCAAAGTTGGGACTTAATATATTGAGCTGTGACCATCAAAAGAAGAGCGAATGTTGGAGTCAAGGCATGATATGTATCTTACAAGAACAATTAAAATGTGTCTCAGATCCACTTTGGAGCAAACGCTCAAGTGCGTCAATGTGAATGAAAATTAACACAAAGAAGGCTACCGAGGAAAAATAACAAGGTAGGCCTATATGTTGTACCCAATTTGGATCTCCTCGTTTCGTTCTAGTGTTGTTGTACTCCCTTTCATCATTGTGATCTTACAAATCTGTAGAAGAGTTCTCCTGATGCTCACTATCTTTCTTTTGAACTAATGAATGTACCTGAGCTCTCACTTTATTAATAATTTCCCCATGTATCCATTTTTTGCCCAAATCAGCATACAAAGAATCCAATTCGCATGAACCCATTATCTTGCGGAAGCACGTAAACAGCTGTAGATGGACCAAATAAAAATCTGAAACAGGTTGCTCGCATTCAAATATAACGGTAGTTACTGAGTGTTTAACCATTCACGTCAACCCTTGCCCACTGTCATAAGATACCCCTTTACACTTCCCACTGCAAGTGAGCACATTCATTTCACGAAGGTTATGTCTGGATCATAAATAGCACACCGCCACTTGTGAAATTTGAAGTACCTAGCGATACAAAGCATCGTAGCACTCAGAACAGACCCTGAACATTCTGGGGACAAATAAGAACACATATATGGGCAGGGATCTGTCTGCCTTTTGTTTACAACACGATTTTGTGAACTGTGGCGAATTTATGCCATCTTAAAATGTCCATAATGTGATTTGAAATGATACTACCAATTCAAATAATCGGCTGTGGTAGAAGAACCAGCACTGACCAAGAGATTGATTGGGCTGCAAGTCGCATGAAATTTTCGTAAGCATACACGTCTAAATATACAAGAATGAAAGAAGCGTGATTTTACATATGAAACAACAAATATTGATATACATTTGTATAGTAAAAAATAAATGGAAAAGCAACGCTCCTCCACGTAGCTCAGGCCTTTGTGGCTTTTTTGCTACATTCGCCTGAGGAAAACCTTTCAACTGAGAAAGGTTTGCTTCTTAGAAAACCTAAAATCTGAGGTTATCAATGATGTGTTCAATTACGTCAGCGCCATCTGAATGTATCCAATATGATTTCACCTGTAACACTACCAATCAGTTAATTCCTGAAACTAAGATCATGATTAATGAACGGTACAATAAAGCGAAAGATCTGGCAAGTTACATCTAGACGAGAATATAGAAGTTGAAAAGTCTAGTTATGAATGTATCTCATTGAGTGATCTGGATTAAAAAAAAAAAATCAAATCCTCCAGGTGTTTAGGTGTGTCTTACCTTACAAAAAGTTGTGAATTAACGAGAACATTCAAAGAAACAACAACAACAAGAACATGTTACATCCATAACCATAGATACTAAGGGCATATGGAAGTATATTCAGAAATGTGCAGTTTTAAAAATGACAAAGAAATTTATATTAGAAGTAACAAAAATAATCAAGAAAAGAAATAAATTCTAACAGTATCCTTATTTTCTACATTAAAAAAGAACAGAAATAGCTAGTTCAGAATCCAGATGGGCTGGAAATAGAGTTTCTAAGTTCCCAGAATTTCAGTAATGGCAAGACCCTGAAAAATTAAATTATGGATTCTATCACAAAAGAGTTGGTAGCTAGCTGAGCTTGAATAATGGTACCCATGCTTTGTCTCTATCCATAAAAGAGATCATAGATATAAAAGGTCTCTCCATGCATCTTCACTCATCTCTACTTGGAATTTTTGACATGATCTACAAAGGGTTCCCAGTGCGCATCCCATGTTTAGGCTCATGCCAAAGAGTATTAAAAATCCACATGTTTGTTTGGGAGTCTGGAAACTGAACATGGAAAGATTTTGAACACCATTAATGATAGAACTCGACTGAAGAGGTGTCCAACATATGTCAACAAAAATAGAGTTCAAAATCATACACAGATTCCAGACCAAGCTACTGTTTTATACTTCTCAGTTGGTCAAGGTGATATTTTCACAGGAAACAAGGATGCACTTTTCCTGGACACCTAATCACCAGCAATAACTACAAAATGATTCTTCACATATACTCCGCTATAACGACAGCACTAAGAATTAAGGATCTGATACAGAAAATCCATGCGGGATACCGAGTGTAACAGCCGATGTTTAAAATGCAATTAAGCAAACTGTTCAATCTTTTAGACATCAAAACCGATATTAGATTTTAGTCAACAGAAAATACTACGAAGAAAAATAAACTGCTTTTCCCTATCTGCTACCTGTACATTTACTTCTGTCCCTATGTTTTCATAATTATATGATTCATTATATAATGTTAAAGCAATGGTACAAACGGTTTAGTATTAAACCTGTCGAGCCTTACTTGCTTTATTATAAGAGAGTGAAACAGTGTGTGAAACCTGAGTTTTCCAAATCTGAAATAAAATTATCTGCATGTCTTGACCATTTATTACCATCCTTGACCTTGGATTGACCATGCTAGACTTTCTCTAAAATTGATCAAATCTGAAATATGCGCAATCCCTCTTGTGGAAGGTTGCATTTCCAACAATCCCGACCTAGCCTGACGCAAGCGGAATATGCAAGGATAGGTATACACTCTCTAGGATGATAAAGATGAAAAATGTTGTTGCTGCCTCAAAAACTGTTGTTGTCGGTACGTTTAAAGGTTACGTCAATGTCCTTAAAAATACTTCAGACTTTTCACAAGAAGAGCACTCCCTACCACAAGGACAAGGCAGAAGATTTTCCCATATACTCTTTTCATCCAAATATTTCCATGTACGGATAGAGATAAAAGAAAGCAAAAGATAGAGTATAAACTTAAACAAACTTCCTCGACTGTCAAGGTTGGCCAAACCTATTACATTTGGTCGTATGCTTTCATCTACACCTATCTACACTATATATATATATATATATATATATATATATATATATATATATATATATATATATATATATATATATATATATATATATATATATATATATATATATATATATATATAAACACACACACATATACATACACACACAGAGACATACACACACACACATACATACATACATACATATATACCATAGTTGGTAATCGTACTCGTACGGATGCATCCGTACGCATAGTTGTTTCTGACGGGTTTCTGACTTCTGACTTCTGACGTTTATCCGACGTCTGGCGGGTAAGGTAAAACGTTTCTGACGGTATCTGACGCCGCCAAAATTTTTAACTAAAAAATTTGAAAAACAATAATGAATAAGTAACAATTAGCAAACACCAAGCAATGTTATAGCCTATATATGTGATTCATAGATAACAATAGCAAAATCATACAATATATATATATATATATATATATATATATATATATATATATATATATATATATGATGTACAGTCTACATCATATGTACCTACTACAATAATTGCTTATGACATAGAGAAGTCATGACTTGCAAATGAATCATGATAGAGACTAAAGTAATGCATAAGCCATCAATGATAATCATCACATCATCTACAACACAAGATTCAAAAACAAAAGTTTAGATCGAAGTTCCAATTCAAGATTAGAATGATGGATGCATCATATAAATTATAATTCATGATGTATGTATGATGCATACATGAGGCTTGATTTTCCATATACATGAAGGCTTCAGCCTCCCTCTAGTTGTCCATGGCAGATCGTAAATAAGCAGCCTGCTCTATCCTGTAAGCCATGTCAATTAAAACTTGTGGTTATAAGTTTGTATCTCCGGAACATTTCGGAATAGTATCATCTTAGTTCCTTACTTTCTTCTTCTACATGTACTGTTCAACAAAATCCTGATTTCTACTCAATGTGTTTTGTCCTTTTCTACAGTGCAGACTTTAGTCTATCCTATCCACATTCCCAGCAATAACTGCAGCTACAACCTGCCTCCTTGTTTTCTTTCATACAATGGGGATAATCT
>MU260430.1:50000-55000 GCA_020310875.1 Ceratopteris richardii
AGTCTTCTCCATAAGCAAGAATGTGAGCACACTTCTCCAAGAAGAACTCCATGACTGTTCCTGAACATAGCTCCATAGCTGCTCCTAAAGTGCACCATGGCTGCCCCATGAGTGCTTAGAGCACCACCACCTCAAAGAGAGGCCTAAGCTAGCGTTAGCTTGCATTGGGATGATCTAAAAAGTGACCTCAATGCTCTCTTATATAGGTTTTAAAGCTCCATGTGAAAAACTCACTAAAAAGCGCTTTATTTTAATCTCATCGCTTTTTAAATTGCTTTTGCTTTATTTTAATTTAATCGATAAAAAGTGCTTCTCGGTTGCTTTTTCACACTTCTGACCACCTGATGAATGATCTGAAAACATTTTTATGACCCCCAAGCTAAGAACTATCAAATGAGGTAAAAACCCTAAATCAGCAGAAAATTAGGGTTAGGGTTTTCTCCCAAATCTGATCTCTGATGACTGAATGTCATATACCATTAGAAAGCTCTCTTCAAGCTCTACGAGATGGGCTCATAGAACTTTTACCCAAATTTTATGCCAAAAATGACTAAGTACCAAAATTAAGGTTTCTGCCCTAATAGGATTTTGGACTAATGTGACATTGATTTCCAACAATCCCCCTTGCAATGTCATATTGGTACAAACCGAATTGGATATGTAACTTCATTCATCTTTAAACTGACATAAGCTTCAAACTTGTCCTCTAGAATTGACCTTCAAACTTTATCTTCAAAGTCTTCTTCAAAAATGAATTTGAACTTCTTCAAACTTCAAAAATCTGAATTTGCTGAATATGAACCATAATACTTGAGAAAATATGCAAACTAGATATCCAATAGTGTTAGCATACAACTAGCAATCACTGCTTGACAACATATGTAGCATGACTTGATTCTGAATCTGCTATCTTCTGTCTTTTCAAACCTATAAGCATACACTAGGATTCACATATTTGCATTTACCTTAAGAAAGGTTTCTCAACGTACTTCTGTTGTGTCATGTAGATACACTAAACAAAATCAGAAACTGAATTTATCATGGGACTTGTGATTGACAACTCACAACTTAGTGTATTATGAACACTAGTTGGTTCATCTCTGACTGTACTCAACTCAACTCTTGAGAGTCTCACCAAAATTTCATAATTATGATCTCATCTTGTCTTCATCCTTGTTCTATCTGTAAATCCTTCATACATGTTTCCTTCAGAGTCTGGTATAATCATATATGTGCACACGTCATAAGTAACATAACTCTCTGAAACATCAAGCTTCTTTTCAATAGAACTCCGGAACTTTCTCCCGAACAGGAACACCTAACAGGAACTTTCTCTAGACATTCTCTTTCTTCCTTCTTCTTTCAAAGCTGGAACATAAAGAGAAACTGACAAAAGAAATATAGGAATACATGTAGGTATGATTCTGCATCCTTTCACATATGGCTGAAAATGAGTCTTCATGTTTCATCACCCCCTTGGATGATTTAACGCTAGTATCCAAATTCCTTTAAAGTAAATCAGACTTTATGAAATCTGTGACGTCTTCCTTCTTTCAATAAATCTAATCTTCAGTGATCAATACCTATATCTGAAAACAAAATATATGAACCCTTTTATTAGCACTGTACACATGCCAATAACTTTCCTTGCCATTCCTTAGCTTTCCAAAATCTAGAATAAGGTTAGCTGATCCTATTATAACAAAAACCTTTCTGAAAGCATTCTAGGATTCATAATCCTCTGCAACATAACAATTATCTTCTTCTATTTCTCTGCAACACTAATCTGATAGAATTTGAATCTTTGACTGACTTCTTCCAATGCTAAGAACTTTACAAACAAAGGATAGATATCTGACTCAAAGATACTCAAGATATTCAAGATCTTACAAGATCTCTCCAACAAAATACCTGTGTAGAATCTGCTCTCATCAAACCTTCATGACTGAATGTTTGATTTGTAACCTGAATGTCTCTAAGTATCTATGCTTCTTACATAAAGTTATAAAACATTTCTTCAACTAGATCCTTTCCAAGAATCTGCAACTCCTACTTGAAACATAAGTGGACAAACTCTCACCTTGAGAACTCCAAAAGCTGCAAGTTGATAATTCATCTTCATATTCTTCCCGGGTGAAATGTGATAGTGTCTGTTTGACTTTCTTTTGGCTAACTCCACTTATCAATCAAGTGATAGGATCTGATGGAACACCTTTTTGAATACAAGCATGTATCCAAAAGTCAAGACAATCATAGAAAGTAGATTCTCCATCTGATTGGTACATCAAATAAAATCTGAATTTCTCTGAATTTTCTGAATTTTCTGAAAATACTGAAATTCTGAATTTTCTGAAAAATACTGAAATTCTGAAAATACTGACTTTTCTGAATTTTCATCCTGAAAAAAACTCTGAATTTTCTGAGTATACTGAATATACTGAATATGAGGTAACTTTTCCAAACATAAAACATCACTCCAAGTCTCCAAAATCTGCTACAAATACTCTATTACCTCAAGAGTTAAGTAAAGAAAAAAATTACTTTTCTGCAACTTTATATACCAAGTAGCTCTGAATTGACACTCCAAGAATTCTTTGAGGGAACATATAAGCTGCCTGCTCAAAATCTTCAACTTATACATAACTCATACACATATGAGTCAAAACATATAAGTTGTCTTAGATATTTGCTGCTTTTCTTTCTCAATGTAATTCTTTGTCAACACCTACTAAAACCTGACCAAGTATAATGCAAAACAAGAAACTGCTTCTTCTTTAAACTATCTTTTTCACACAAGATGTTCTCATAGACTTGTTTTTGGATGTAGAGGATAAACGTAGGAAAAGTATATGGAAAATATAAGAGAAAAGAAAGAAGTCTTACTTTCCCTTTGGAATTGTTGGACCTTCTTCTTCTGCATCTTTCTTCCATCTGATGATGTCAACATCTTTAAACTTCTCTTCCATACCTTTTGTTCTCTTCGTCTTGAAGTAGCAAGCACTCTTTAACTTCTTCAAATGAATTTTTCTCTTCCTATAGTGCTAAGAGTAAGAGACAAAACAAACATGGTATATAAATGGAAGTGAACATAGAAGATAAAACATGCTTCTACCATCTTGGCCTCGTCTCCTCATATGCTGAATATTGACTTACCTCTCTAGGTACAAACTTTGATCAACAAAACTTTCAACCCTGTGTTGGCTGAAAACAAAACTGATCTATTCTCCAAATTTGTCTTCTTAGATGAGCTTTCTTGCCATGAAAGAGATCTTCTATCAAAACTGTCAAGAACAACCTCTAGATACCTGTTTTGATGTAGCTAATCGTTTTACTTTCAAAGTAATGAAAGTGTTTAAAAACACTTCTTCAATCCTTCAAATCTCTTCATAACTGCTCTTCTAAGATATGATCTGCAAATGACAATATGATAGTAGAAACTAATACCTGTGATTTGATATTGATCTGGTTCCTTCATCTTCTCCAAACCATTGTTTTTCCTTGAATTTGAAGTAGCCTTCTCTTCATCAATTCTTGGTCTTCAAGCAATACTTTTGTAAAGTAACTTTACTCTTCCAAAAGTATTTGGCCGCTAACAGATCATCAACTTCATACTCCACATTGATAAATAAACATGTGACTGAACTGTCTAATTCTCAAATCTCTACTCATCTAGATTAAGTGTGCATGTCATATGTCAAATGTTAGATGATGCTCTGAAACAATATGTTGGTAGTCTCGAAGCTCTGACACCAAATGTTGGAAATTAGGTAGGCCCATAACTTAATTCCACAGGTCCCATAGGTCTAGGATCTATGGCACATATTCCAGTATCTTCCAAATTGACAGACATGAACATACCACACTTAATCATACAATGATGAGATAAAGATGGAGAGAGATTAGACAACATGTTCAAAGTGTTACGTAAGTCACTGCTTACTCACACCATCATATATACAAATGTCAATTTACAATGTGGGAGTCAAAACCTCAACCACTCTATGTGAACAGAAATAGATGGAAGAGTGCATGTACAGAATTTACAAGAATATTCAGATGTAGGGACAGAAATCTGAATATGTATGAGATGTATGACCTGATAGGTTGTAGAAGAGTGAATATGAGTGACAGAAAGAAGAAAGATCAGTTTGAAACTGATATTCAGCAAACCCTAATCTGATTTTAGGCTATGCAAGACCCTAAATCAGATGTGTGTGTGAAAGATCACATACTTACAGAATTAGCATTGAATGCTAACATGTTGCTTACAGAAATCCTCCTTTATGGATGCCACTGCCTCCATGTATGCCGAATAGGACTCCTCCAGATATGGATGTCACTACCTCCATAAGCTCCAAGTAGTACTTGTGTGCATAAAGAAAATATGTACCTGAATAATTAACATAAGATGCAATCTTATGTTAAGCTCCATCCAATGTCTTTGAAGTACACCAAAATCTTCATCTAGAAGACAATCTTCAAATACATAATGTAAATGGTTGATCTACACCACCAAGCTGCTCATAGGTAAGTCTTCTCCATAAGCAAGAATGTGAGCACACTCTTCTCCAAGAAGAACTCCATGACTACTACTCAACATAGCTCCATAGGTGCTCCTAAAGTGCACCATGGCTGCCTCATGAGTGCTTAAGAGCACCACCACCTCAAAGAGAGGCCTAAACTAGCATTAGATTTGTGTGGGATGTCTAACAAAGTGACCCAAGACTCTCTTATATAGATTTTAAAGCTCCATGTGAAAAACTCACTAAAAGCGCTTTATTTTAATCTTACAGCTTTTTAAATTGCTTTTGCTTTATTTTAATTAAATCGTTAAAAAGTGCTTTTGGCTTGCCTTTTCACACTTCTGACCACCTGATGAATGATCCGAAAACTTTTTTATGACCTCCAAGCTCAGAGCTATCAAATGAGGTAAACACCCTAAATCTGCAGAAAATTAGGGTTAGGATTTTCTCCCAAATATGATCTCTGATGACTAAATG
>MU260430.1:60000-65000 GCA_020310875.1 Ceratopteris richardii
TTTGTTTTATGCATAGGTGGGTCCATCAAATGTAGTGCAAGTTGTCACCGACAATGCAAGCAATTATAGGCATATGGGGCAGCTTTTGGAGGGTGAGTATCCACATATTGTGTGGACTCCATGTGCAACTCATTGTCTTGATTTGCTCATGGAGGATATTGAAAAGCTATCATGGGTAAAAGCTTGCACACTACAAGCCTCGAGCATAGTTACATTTTTCACACAAAAAGTGAAAGTGTTAGCTATGTTTAGAGAGCATAGCAAGCTTGAAATAAAGAAGCGTGCCACCACAGTTTTGCATACATGTGGATTGTTCTTTCAAGGTTGCTTGAAGTCAAAGTGCCTCTACGACAAACGGTGGTATCTACCTTTTGGAGCGAGTGGGATGAGAGCTCATTGGAGGAGTCAAAAAGCATACAAAGGCTATGTTTGGATGAGAGCTTTTGGGATAGTATGAAGGCTATTTTGAGTGTCATCACACCTATCTACAAAGTTCTACACATGACGGATTGTGAGGGTGCTACTCTAGGGCTTCTCATCCATATCATGAGAAGAGCTATGGAAGAGATAAGGGAATGCACTCTTGTCACCGAGGATCAAAGAGGTGAAGTACTTGAGGTAAGACACTTTGACAAATTATGATTTATGATTTATCAATTATATCACACATCATAAATGTATTTATATTTGATATTTAGTATCTATGTGCAAATCGCAATGTGCATGCAATGATGCATGCATGATACATGCATGTATGATGTGCCATAAACCATGATGCAATGAGTATGTATGTGATATGTTTATTTTAATTTTTATTTCATTCTTCTTTTTTAAAATTTAACTCTCTTTCTTTTTTATGATTAGGTAACAATGAGAAGATGGACAAGAATGCATCGACCTATCCATGCGTTTGCGGGCTTATTGCATCCAGCATTCAAAAGCCCGCAATTATATGATGATGTGGAGGTATTATCGGATCGGCTTCAATATATGTCACGTGTAGTTCCCATAAATCTACATAATGAGATGTTGGAGTAAATAAATTGCTATATGGATGAGAGGGGAAATCCCGCTTTTCTTTCCCCTACATATTGGGATAGAGAGTCAATGGTAAAACCACTTTTTTGGTGGCAAAATTTTGGTTTTTCATTCACTACTTTGTGCACATATGCTCTCAAGGTGTTATCTCAAGATTGCTCATCCGGTGCATGTGAGAGGAATTAGAGTGATTTTGCTCTCATCCATACAAAGGTGAGGAATAGACTTAGTCCTCAACAAATGGAGAAATTAATATATTGTCGCACCAATCTAAGGATGTTGCAAAATATCCCTAACATGGAGACTCTAAAACAAGTAAATTTGCATAAATTTCAGATTTGCATAAATTTCAGATTTGCATAAATTTCCATACATTTGCATAAGTTTCAGATTTGCAATAATTTACATAAATTTCAGATTTTGCATAAACAAGTAACTCATGGTTTGATTCTAATTTCTCTTTTTTATTTAGGTGAATGTGGACAGATTTTGGCCTTCTGTGAGCGACACTCCTCTTCCATCATATGATGTGCCTCAAGATGATAAGGAGCTTCTTTTTGCCGAGCTATATAGAGAGCTTTGCTCTATAGATGTGAGGCAAACAAGAAGCCGTAGCATCAAAGGAAGGGTCAAAGGAGTCCGTGGTCGTGGGAAGGGGTTGATTATTCGGCGTGCATCGACCACTTCACATGGGGATGGAGCTAGCACTAGTCAAGCACCAGCTACTACATATACGAGGAGGAAGGGGAGGAGGACATTACCATCGATGCCGCTATCCCCTCGTTTTGATGATGAGGGAAATCTTGTCAGTGATCCACCCACTCCACCGTCATCTACTTATGAGATGACAACATCTGATTCTCTTGATGATGATTATGATGATAGCGATATTGATGAGATGGAGGATGCGGATGATGAGTGATCATTGTTCATCATGATTCATGATCCATGTGATATTTTGATTAGAGTTTTGGACTTGTCGACGCACTTTATTGACATTATGATGATTGATGACAGATGTATACATACTACATGATTGATGATGTTTTTCATTGGCTTTTAGTATTTACCACTGTGGACTTGTGACTTGTCATTTTGTTATTTATGATTTATCATTTATGTATGTATTCTTGGTGATGATTCATGAATCATGATGATCATGTTTGATGTGACTTGAAGTTTGATTTTATGTACTATGATGATTGATCATTGATGAGTCATGTATGATGTATGAAATTTGAACGAATGGTTTTTGTAATGATGAATGATCATTGTAATTTGTAATGAATGAAATTTGATAGCATGGTTTTTGTTTTTAATGATGTTACAAAGTACAACTTACATCATAGTACATACATGAATGATGATAGTAGATACTACATACATGATATCCAATTCCCCGATATGACGGCGATATCCCACATGATTAAATATAGCTAAATAAAGTTTTTAACCTTTATTTTGATGCATTATATTCATAAGCATGATCTTTATCATGTTAAAGATGAGATATATAATTTTTAGCCCAAACAAAAAAAAAAAAAATCGTACCTTATGAACATACGAATACCGTACGAGAAGCCCCAAATCTTAGGGTACGTACGTAGTACCGTACTAATCGTACGTACCGCACCTTACTAACTACTATATATATATATATATATATATATATATATATATATATATATATATATATATATATGTGCAACAATCTCTTGCATGAAGTCATAGCTTCACAATCTCAGAAAGGGTAGATGATCTCCTTCAAGTACCGCTAAACTCCAAGCTCATGTCCTCCTTGTGGATGAAGAAGAAACACAAACCCTAGATGCTGCCTCCGTGTTGAAGAAGGAGAAAATCCTAAATCGAACTTCACCAAGGTTGAAGAGAGACCTCCATAGTCTAGCTCAAGGGTGAGGATCCAAAAGATGATAATTAATGTGCAATAGGCTTTGATTTTATATAGGCTTTTGATCCCATGCTTTTCAAAGTTCAAAAAAATGAAAAAAAAATCAGGATTCCCTGTTTCGGAGCAATGTTTTACAAAAACCTTAATATAGATGATTTTTGGCATTTTAAATTTCATATGAGGCTTTAATCATAATATAATCTATTTATCATGTTTTTTATAAAATATAACTGTCTTTTCATGTTAAAAACTACTTTTCAACTAATTTTGACTTTCGACTTGAAAATAGGGTTTTACTTTTCACTCCCCAAATATGATCCAAATTCAGCATGTAATATATCATTGGATAGCTCTTGAGTAGCACTTTTCATATCTGTAATAAAAATGTTATTTGCAAGTTTTGACCAATTTTTATCATCTTTGACCTTGGTTTGACCATGATTGAGTTTGTCTAAAATTGATCAAATCTGAAAACATGTGCAATCCCTCTTGTGGAAGGTTACATTCCCAACAATCCCCCCCCCTAACCTCACCGAAGGGGAATATGCAAGGATAGATATATATTCTCTTGGTTGACAAAAATAAAGAAATGTTGTTGCTAACTGAGAAAGTGTTGTTGTAGGTACTTGTAAAGATCATTTTGCCTAAGACTTTTGACATGAAGAGAACTGAAGAAAAGGAGAACTCATAAGATGTTTCCATATATTCTTCTCATCCAAATATTTGCATGCAAGGATAGAGATACAAGAAAGCAAAAGATAGAGTATCGACATAAACATATGTCCTTAACTCTCAAGGTTGGAAAGGCCTATCAAGGTGAGTCATATGCTTTCATCTACACATACCTACAAAATTTATATATACAACAATGTTGTAAACTTGTTCATGATAAGGTTCTAAAATGTAGAACTGTCTCCCCTCCTTGTTCACATAAACATATCACCTGATAATCTTGCAGTTATTCAAACATCTGATATAAAACTTGAATGTCATGTCAAAAACATTTGCAAAATGTGTGATTGCTTGTGCAATCAAATAGGACTGATGTGACCACTCTTGAAGCTAACTTCGTTTGGTTCATGTATCTAGCAAGTTTCTGACAACTCCATATTTTATAGACCTGCTTGCACCTCCTAAATAATGAACTCAGCTTGACTTGTGTCTTCTATAATGCTCTTATCTTTCTACAATATGCATTATTTTCAGCATGTTTGTGCACTATTTCCACCTTCTTTGATACCAATTGTTGGTTTTTAAGTCCCATAATCAATATAGAGACAAAAATGAAATAGAAACATGAGAGAGAATAGACAAAACAATAGGTCTTTTTTTTTTTTTTTTTGAGTCGAGGATGGCCATCCCAGGAGGCTTACATGCTCAAAAGGCAAAATCTATCTGCCGCTTTATCTTTCGAAGAAGACTTATACATGACCTTCCAACGCAAGGCTATGGTCAACTGATCACGGACGATCGGTGCGATGGGATCCTAATGTTGTAGACACGACACTGAAGTATGCAAAACTTGGAGGATTCCGCAAAACAATGGACCTCCTTACCGACTAAACTGCCTACCATACATGTTCCCAAAAAAGGAACACCATACCCCACAACAAAGCGTCGATACTATTAAGCACCAAAGCTCTAGCATACATCCTTGCAATCATCATTTCCCCTAAACCAAGCAAAGGGAAACAAAAAACCGAAGGGGATTGGATGGGAGACTGACTTCCTCTCCTCCAAAGAGGATATGTCATGGGCCCTAGTCCTCAAAAAGAGCTTTCATATATTTAAGTATAGCTTCACCTAGGAAGGAAGCAACTAGGACAAAATTAGTTACTGCCCCCCTAGAGTGCGGACTCGATTTAACCCAATGGGTCCCTTGAAATACTCCGAAACACACCTGCTATGATACCAATTGTTGGTTTTTAAGGCCCACAATCAATATGGAGAGAGAGAGTATAGATGGAGACAAAAGAGGCAATGTACACAAGAGATTGGCAAAGGAGCAAAATAACTCCAAAAATAAACTCTAGTATTGCACAAAATACTTACA